>CM060842.1:76405000-76592500 GCA_030762175.1 Metallyticus violacea
GCAATTTCCCACCATGTATATTCTTTATCTTTATTTGAGATCGAATATATTTTTTCAATTATTCCCTAATATTTTAGCACCAGATCAATAATTACATTGTTCTTACATTTGGTAAAATGATCTGACATTTCCTTGCCCATGTGTGAAGACATATTAAGAAAAAAATATTTTCAAGAGACGGAAAACAGAATAATTATTGATTTTTTTCTGGTTGACGCCAACTCACTTTAAACAGAACTTTCTCAATTATTTCGCGAATGATGTTATAGCTTTGAAGTTATTGCAAATGAAAGTTATTTTAATGCAACGGAAATGAGACTAAAATCTAGTTGCTTTTTAAGTTACAGCTAAAAGTAATCTCCAGTTAGCAACCTTTATAGAACTGAGCCTAAGAGAATTAAGGAAATATAAACGTCACGTTACACAAAGCACAATTTGCTCACGAAAAGTGTGTACTCGCCGAGGAGCAGATAGCAGAACGATGAACGAACTGTAGACTACTGGAAACTACACAAATATATTAAAAAGGAAGATACTTCCTACAGCTACTTATTGATATCCGCGTAGTCGTGAATGAATTTTGAATGTTTAACTCCCCAACTATTTTCCGTCCTGTATTGCTCATCCGCAATACAGAATTCCACCAAGATTCTGCATGAGGGTTCAGCTGGTCTCCAAGGACCTTGGTCTGTTTGAAAGATGGTGAATAAGTAACTTCTTTAAGGTTGGTGGTGCTGTAGAGGTAACCAAGTTCTAAGTAAATAAAACAACAAAAGTGGAAGGAGTTGGCCAAGTCCATGTCGAGTGTCTCCTTGCCAATTTTCACTTGTTCTCGCCACTATATGGTGCTAGCGGGTGGGAAAACAAATACTAACGTAGAAGGACGGATGGATGGGTAGGGATTGGCAAGGAAGGTGCTTATTAAATGAAACACTGCGAGGGGTGGTATTCCTGCGGGTATAGGGATGATGGGGGAATTCTTCTCCCGTATGTGGAGACTCCCAGGGGACGGGGGGGAAGGGTACAACACCGAATTAATGCGTTCCGACTTATGAGTGATGGGTCTTCATATCGACTCCATGTAAGTGCGCTAACTAGACGGGCGTGCTCCCCTTCTGCTTTAGTAACTATACATATTTTCAGATATAGTAATCCTAATAATCACGCCACACATATTGACTCTTGATAGAGTTAGGGGCTTCGTCGCTCACATTAGCCGACGTCGCACTGCTGTCCAAACGTTGTGCTTGTGGCATGTTGTGAAAAATATGTCAGCTCTGTCCAAAGACTTCTTAAGAACCTGAAATACAAGCGGCCTAATGTTCTTCTTATCCTTTTTATGCTAAAACTACCTCACAGACTTGCTAACCATGGTTTTCAAAGCACCTATCCAATAAAATAGCAAGACTGGATAATGAGCAATGCATGAAGTCGGTTTTACATAGAAGCAGTCTAACCGAGTCTTATTCGTTTTTAACACACGAAGGAATCTAGAGTCCATTCTTACCTTCAATCGGCGAGCAATTAAATAACGAAAGAGATTTTATATCTATTTTCGAATGTTACTAAATATCTGCCCATCGCCTAAAAATAATATATTCAATTTAAGAAGCTCTTGCGTATTGTCTAAACTCATTTGTAATTAAATAATGTGACATTAGGGGGTGTAGTCAGAGTTTAATCGTTTTCAATTTATCACAAACTTGTTCTAAAATCAACTGAAAGGTAATAAAGGAAGTGATTTCATCTAATAATTGTTATAAATTCAAATTATGCTCCTTTAATGTTAAAAAAACTAGTTTATTGATGCCTGATTTATAATTTTAATCAAATAATATTCCTCTAATTCTTAGATGGCCCTGTGGTTAATCTGGCTTTTTCGTTAGGCTTTACATCCTACGAAGAAAAGAGGAAGTCCAAAGGATATCACTTAACATCTAAAGAAGCTAACGCGACATCTTTTCTCAGATGCGCTTAGTGTCCCTTAGCAATTCTAAAGACCCCTCTATCATGTTAACAGCGTTAAACATACAATTCCTAAGTGCCCATGCCACACCATTATAGCATTCTCCAAACCAAATGCTATGTGGTCTTATTAAGAGGCTTTGGATACTTGGCATTTATTTAATTTTGATCAATAAGGTTATCGGGTTTCTAGCATCCATATGAAGGGCAATCATTAAACTGCAAACCCGGGTATGTTATATTATTGGTGGAGAACTGAAATTATATGTGCAGGTTGGAACATGTCTTGATTCGAAACAGACATCAAATCAGTCAGCAGTAAGTACTGGAACTGAGAGGATGACAAGTGTATTACTGTACCCGTTCACAGTAACGTGATCTACCTCGTTTCATGATTAAATGTTTCACAAAAGAAGCCTAAGTAAGTGTGAGGAAGAATTAATGAGATATGTTAATGATGTACCTTCAGACAAGAAAAGCATCTTCACAAGAAATGAGTCAACAAGTGGAAGGTGGTTATGCCAGATGTTGGTATCAAGTTTATTGTATTATATCGTGAATTAGGCATTTCAACTGCCATTCACAATTAATCATTTCCAATTAAATGTGAAGAATCATTTTTAAATGGGTACTTCACATCAGAACAGAAAATATTGCCAGGAATTCAATTAGGAAAATTTGAACTTTCTCCAATTGTATTGAGTAGTGTTTAACGCCAGTTTTTACTACTGAGGCACCACAGGCGGTACTCTCCAAGAAATTCTGATGAAATTTTCTCAAAAATTGTTTCTGGAGATGAAAGTTCATCACTATAATCTAGAAACCAAGCAAGAGTTTATCCATTGGTAGAATAAGAGCTTCCCATCCCTAAGCAATTCCATGGACTTAAGTCGGCCAGAAAAGTATGGCAACCATTCTTTGCGATACACGGGATATTATGTTGTTGAAATTTATGCCAAATAAATCCACCATCATTGCAGAAATCTAAGCATTGTGATATACGCATTGGACTTCTAGGTATGAATTTATTTTCTATACTCTTATACTTTGAAGCACTAATCTTAAAATTGTCTTAATCATTTGCAATCTTGACACGTTTTTATTTGTCATTGAATTTGTAGGGAAATCGTTCAAATATGGACAATATATATTAAGGACAATAATTTAATGACTGTTTTTTTCAAATCATTATAATTGATAAGACATGTACTTTAAAATGAGCTGTTGTTCAAATTTCTATTTAAAGACATTTGAGAACTATATCTCAATAAAAATTGTTATTCAGAACGCAAACTTCTTAGTCCTAGGAATTTCATATTTCACAAAATCATTCGTTTTTTGTGTAGCATAAAAACATGAAAATGTTAAAAATATAAAGTTAGTTCTGTCCGGTTTCACTTAGAATCGCCTAAATGGTTTATTTCAGGAAGAATGAAGAGCCTCTAGTACCCACATAAGGCCTCCTGTTATTATTAGATGGCTAAAAGTAACCCAAACGCAAGCAATAAGCACATCAATAAAAGCAATCACGTTTGATTTTTTCTTCGATAAATTTAGCTTATTTTCAAAGTCCTTAAATACCATTCGTTTTTCTTTATCGTCGACGGCCAGCACCTTCGTTAACAGGTTGCTTATCTACATATAACTGCACACTTATCTCCAGCATTGTCACGGTCCTCTTTCCTTTCAACTTTTTCCTTGAAGCCTTTTGACTTACGCCTGCAGTCCAATTAAATACTGAACGAAATTCACAACATTTATCTATCTTTCTTTGGTGGGGTTGAATTACTTTCGCTTCTGTGTGGAAGCCCATACAGCAATGGTGAAATGCGCAAGTTTCCAGAGTTTCATATTAACACCTCAGATTTCAAAGACTATCCAGGCCAGTGCTGTGTTCTTTTTATTCTCTGGCTGAAGGTTACTAGTGGAATCAGAATATATATATTGCAACGTATATTAATTTTATTCAGTCAACATGCATCAGGATATGACTTTTTTGTTCGTTAGATTTTTTTTTATCTTGCTATAGCTTATCTGTCTACTTGTTTTCTGTGTGCATCGTTTTTAAGGCACACTCTATAACTTATCTATTTTTAATACCTTTCAAAATTATTTTGCTTTTTCTACTACATTTTTCAGTTCATTAGTTGACAATTCAGCAGTGAATGTTAATGAAAGATAATTTCCCAAATATATAGTACATAAGGCTAACATACAAAACACTCTTAGGCTCTGATATTTGTTACGCCATCTTTGTGTCGCTTGTTGCATATTTATGGAATTCAGAAATGTTATAATTATATGGTAGCTATTTCTATTATCTCCACATATATACCGCCACGGGTGGCCGAGGTCGTTAAGACGCGGACTCGTGAGCGGGAGGTCTGAGTTCGAATACTGCCAGGACCGTCCTCCCTGACTGAGGTTTTTTCCAGTTTTTCCTCAGTCCTCATAAATGGCAAATGCCGGGGAGGTACCCTAAACTTAGGCCTGGAACGTTTCCTTCCTTAAAAGTAAATCCTTTCCCAATATATCATTTCATCTCATGTATCATTTTCCACCGCCTTTGGTACCTCTGTAGCAGAAACGGGCGTTAAACACGATTCATTCATTCCACATATATCTGTTTATGGATATAAAAAGGAAGTCTTGAAATGAGCTGACATGTTCATCCTGATAGATTTAATTTTATATCTCCTAACTGTGGCATGCTGCTCTGTCCCCTCTTTCCGAACCTTCAATAGGTTCCATGTGTGTATGAACCGGACCTTGAGGTAATGGTGTGTTGCCGATAGCTAAGCAAGTTAGTCAAGCCTCGGCCATGGTGCATTAAACAACTTTTGATTTCTCGGCTGTCTATGGACTATGTAGCTGTTTGAGACAAGAATAAAAGATCTTATCTGTAGAGGCCCATGCACTGCCATCGAAATTACCATCATATTTTCGGACGCTGTTTCGTTTTGTCTTTATTCCCGCGAGGGTTGTTTAATAAAGAATGATCATAATTCTTCTTAATGACATACCTTTACCATTCCTCATAATTTATATATTTTTTCTCAAAGTAGTCCCCGTTGGGTGCAATGCATCTGTCCTAGCGTTTCTGCCAGTCTTCGAAGAAATGCTGGAAACTATATTTTAACAGGTCCTTCAGAGTCGCCTCCGCAGCCTTTATCACTGCTTCGAAAATTCTACCACAAAGACATTTCTCCAATTTAGGAAAAATAAAAAGCCACGCGAGGCTAAATCTAGACTATAGGGAGGATGAGAGACACAGTTTGCAATACTTTTTGCAACAACATCCGTGATTATCATGGTGCAGCATCCACCTTGTTGCACGGAAATTTGATCTTTTGCATGTGAGATGGCTTTACAGAGTGTTCTAGACACTTCTGTACCATTGCTCAATTACTGTTGTATACGACATTCTGGTAAACCATTCCTTGAATATCGACAAATGAGATGGCCAATACTTTTTCAGCAGAAGCGATCGCTTTTTGTTTTTTTGATGTTGGTGATGGTGGGAGATTTCAACATAGAGCTCTGCTGTTCGCTCTCAAGACCGAAATGATGTAGCCAATTTTCACCAGCAGTGATTACATTTGAAAGAAGCTCAGCATCTTCCTGTAACATCATCAACTGCACGCAAACGTCCTTTTGTTCGGGAATCAACTGTCTTGTAACCTACACGTTTCATGTGCACCTACATAGGGGTATGTCCAGTAACATTTTCAGACTTTCTTTCCTTTAAAGTGAATTCATTTTAGATCATCTTCGAGCTGTGCTATAGGGAAGAACAAACTCTCCATAGATCTCCTGTAACATTTTATAGGCCTAAACTGAAGCAATAGTTCGCCTCATGTCACATCCATTTTGCTGTAGGCGGAATTATACATGTTTCAACTTGTACACCTCTCACAGGCGGGAACCGGAAGTGAAAACAATGAGACTGGTACCACACGTACATTCTGTATTAAGGTAACAAAACACTGTAAAGTAAAATTTTATCGCGATAAATTATGTCTGTTAAAAAAAGTATATTTATTCTCTATTGAATAGCAGTCGTATTATTTGTTACAACAACACATATATTAATGTTACTAGTTATTTTGTATTCAAAATGGAATAATGGGAATATGCCAATTTATTATGTGCAAAGTATTAAGTGCTTTGTCAATGATTCGTATGTGTGTATGTGCATTTTACATGGTAACGTTAATAAGTTTTTGCGGCATATCTTAATTACGTTTCTTTATGGAACTGTTTGAATATTTAGTCATAATTAATTTTGGGGGGATTTATATGGTGAGGTGTATTAGACTTTTAATTTATAATTATGTTGCTAATTCATACTTCCTACTGGTTTCTGCAGCACAAACAAATATTTATTTTTTTGGAGAACATAGCTTTTATTATTTGTTATAGTGCTTATTGTATTCTTAATTTCCAAGCTGCTTTTTAATAATTATATTAAATTTAATACATTTACAAGCTCTCTATTTGTTGTGTGACTAGTTTTATAAGAATGCGCTAGTCTCTTATCTGTATGCATAGGACAAACCTCTGGGGTCTTAACTATAGGGAACTCAATTGAAATGATTTTATTTCTCATTTTTCAGCCTCTGTGATAACAGAGGACGGTCGCGAGATACTGACCCGGGTATTGCTAACAATGATGTAATACCTGAAGAATATAGCGAACTGGGGTATCAGAAATAAAACGGATGAGTTTAGCGTTGTCCACTTTATGGGTGAATGGAGAATTACATAGCCAGGTATTCGCTCTGGTCCGATCGTAACTGATGGTGCTTCATGTGCTGTACTCATGTTTCACAGTGAATTTAAAAGCTTACAATGGGGGTTTCTATTGTAATTACACGACACACCCCACAAACTAACACTAACTACCCCGTTACACAAATACTATACTACCCCTCCCTAAAAACAACGTTAGAGACGGTCTTTCAATTTCCACTCGCACTAATACAAACTGTTTGACTGTCCCGACCGGCAGCAGGTTCACTCGTCAAAACCAAACACTCCCGTCAGTCCGTCACTCACAATCACAACGCGTACACATCGGTCGGAGAGGGGGGATGCTGTGCCTTCCGCGCTTTTGACATTTGACCGCACAGTAATTTCGTTACATGCGAAAAGGGGGAGATAATTGCTGTGACGCAATAATGTGTATGTGTGTCTCCGTCGGAAATCCTTTTTCAGGCGGACGTCACGGGATGGCGATTTTGCCGTGCCACGCGATGATTGGTGCATAATGCAGGTAGAATAATGTCATCGTTACGGTAATGAGGTGTAAAGTCGTTTGGTCCCATGGTTTTATAAACAGGGTCCCCACGCGGATCCGCAGTTTTATTTCTGCTTTGATTTGCACATTCAGCGAGCTGAGGCAAGGGAGATGGGTGTTGGTTAGGCAAGATTAAAATCTCTGTTTAAAAATGGTGAAAAAGGATGGCTGCTCCGAGTTTCATTTAGTAATATTCCCTTCATTTTCCACCCCTGGATGTTGAACGTTAAACGTTCGCATTTACAGAGTTAATTATGAAACAAAAATGCACTTATTGTACTTGGGGTTACAGATAAGTAAAGATGCAATTATTTTTTTAGATGTACGTAGATATGCGAAGCAATATATTATAAGATTTTAATGTACATATATAATTAACCTTATACTGAAACAATAACCATTTTATTTGAAAGAACAAAATTACTGCCTACAATAAACCCAGCAATTCCATTTTTTTTGGTATATTGCAGACTCTTTTTATAGTAAACAGAAAGTTGATTAGCCATTATATTGTTGATAAGAGCAGGCTAAAGTGACATGTTCTACCATAATTAAAATGAATAATTTGCTGCAAAAATAATTTTATTATCAGTTCAAACAAATATCTAATTAGGCTTAATCATCAAGTGAGGAATTTATAATCTAGATTTAAAGTATGGTCTAACGGAAATTAGTTTCACAAGATAAATTCTTGAATAGGTCTGGATGGACAAAGGGACATCAGCGTACATTGTTTCAAACACCAATGTAACCGAAAAGGTGGCTCAGGTAGTATTGCTTGGGACTCGCATTCGGAAGGCCGCGGGTTCATTAACCTTATGGCTGGCCATCCTGAAATTCGATATTTTTTCTTGATCTCCCCTCGAATGCTGGGGTGGATCTTTTCTTTCCAAGAATTTTCCGCTTTCCGATTTCACGTTATTTCATTTTGCTGGTTCTGTTACACCAGAAAGAGCCAGAGCTAGGTGGGTTGGTGCGAAGTGACGGTAACTTGCGCTTTCTGCCCCGGCATCGTCTGGAAACAAAGCAAAGGACCGCGTCTACATTCGTGCTTCTTGCTCCCCTCTTCTTGAAGGTGCTCTCATTAGGGGCGTAGGCACAAACGTCTAGCCCTTGAGCATGGCTTAAGTACCAATCCATTCCAATCCAAATGCCACATTGTCAGTATACAGCCAAGAAATCAAACGTTTACTATACTACGGCCAATCTTGACAAACATGACCAACACATTTCAACTATGAAATAAGAACAAGAGTTTCTGAAGTTTGGCAGAAGGACGAAGCACAGATATGACGATAAATAATATGAACATATTGATAGAACATTTTTATTGAATATTATCATTATTAATAATCATATCCACCGCTGTTTCGAAAATAAATTATACTATGATTTATGAAAACTTGGCAAATAAAATATCTGCAGGATAACTAGTTCACTTGTAGCTAGCCGAGATAAACTAAATATCTTCAAGTTGCGAAGTGCCGTAGCTCTTTTAAAATATATCACAGTAATTTTGTATAACTGACCTATTTACATATAAGCCTTGCCAATCAGTTTCAAATATACAGGGCTGTTTCTCAAAATTCTGCCATATATTATCTTCTAGAAAAGCCATGCCTTTGCGAAATTTAGTAGTCTCTTCTCGGCTGCATACACTTGTACGTGTAATTGCGTTCTTGTAAAGAAGAACTTTGGACATATCTTTGTGTGGAGATTTGGTGCAATCCCGGAACCACTTAAACTTCTGAAAGCTTTGACATAATCTGACGTACTCACGGATTTTACCGAATAAGGACGTCAGCACATCTCATCATTGTAGTGAGAGTGACTGGTCAGTGAGACTGCCTCGATCTTCCACCAATGATAAATGTTTTCGTCCAATGACTCAGTGTTTTACCCTCTCCATACGTATTTCTTAAACATCTCCGTATGGTTATGGTCTAAATTTTTGTCAAAAGAAATTCAGTTACTACTATTGGTTTAAAACGCATATAATTCAGGGACTCCGTTTTTAAAACTACTGCATCACTGACATCTTGCTTAAGAGGATGAAACTCATGAGTTGAAATGCGAAGGTTCAAAGTAGGTAATTTCCCAATGTAAAATGACCGAGAAAAAACGCCCTCATTACTTTTAATTGTCCTTATATATTTCCAATTATTTCTGCAACCAGCTGCTATCTCCACTGGGAAAATATTTTGCTTTCCTTTTACACACTCATTTGAACTCGACGATTTTGAGAACTCTGTTGAAAAAGCAATCATGGGTACTTTTTTCATCAATGGTATTTCGCTATTATTCTCGTCTCTGTATGTTCATATTCTAGTACGATGAAAGTCTGCTTTAATTCAATTTGATTCAACGCATAGCACTTTCCCTGCTTTCATTTGTTTACCTGAGTACCAGGTAATTTGGCCCACTTTGCACTGCCCACTAATCTTTGATATGTGAATTTACTGGGGGGGGGATGCTATGTTTGAATTATATTCGACTATTAAATGTATTATATTCATATGTTGTGTAAATTTGAAAACCTGTCTTTAATTGCAAGCTTTTAGTCTAGAACTGTTATACTTTATAAACCTGTAACCAAGAACTGTCTTTTACTTCCTTTGTATTTATTTAAATGAATTATTTTTAAATATGATTTTCTCCCTTGACGGTAATTAAAGAAATACTATTTATGGCATTCGGTGTACATTAATTGGCTTCCTAGCTACTCAAAAGGCTGTTGGAACAAAGCTAGACTATGACATTCTAAAGCCACGGCTATATAGACTTCCACTGTTATATATTAATATGAATTTATTTTTAAAGAAATAAAACACAGAATACGTGTTATACGTGGAGGTCCCGGTTTCAAATCATGACATTAGGTTTTTTCATGGGTGAATGCTGGGATGATGTTTCTTTTCCACGAATCTTACGCATTCCCATTTCATGTCATTTCATTGCATAGCTTTGGTTGCAGGGTAACAAGATCAGGGCGAAGTGGAATTATGTTGTGCGGCGTGGCGGAGGATTTTCTATCTTGTTGAAGTCCTTTTGGCGTCCGGAGAGTTATTCTTCCGGGTCCTTTGAGCTCTGTCATCTCACTCCTTCTTCCCGTATGTGTCCCTTTGGGGGTTAGGTACAAAAGGCCCATCATTTTAGCATAGTTGTGGAAACATCCACCTCCGTTTCTTACAAATCCTACACTGAAACAGTGGAAATAAGTATGCAAAATAGGCATTGAAAAATGCTTAATATATGAATCAAAATATAAAAATATGTCAGTAATAGGAATTAGTGCATCTGTGGAATACATACTTTTCCATTAGCTAATTAAGGTTTCATAAAAATGTTATTATATTTCATTTCTGCCAAAATACAGCAATTAAAGGTAATATTAGTGTCAGCATTTAGACTTTTAGACTATGTTTTGAAATGTATGCTGAAATTAGGCTCTTATAAGTAATATAAGAAATTAGGCAATGTGAAATGACTCTAAATATCAGTAAATCTAGTTTATTTTTAAATCGCACATTGTATTCGACCGGCCTTTATTTAGCGAGCAGATGATGATGGTGACTGATGGTATGAATGTTAAAGTAAACCAAAATACTCGGAGAAAATTTTGTTCGCTGCAAATTTGACTTACAGCTCCTGGGATCGCACCCAATTCGCCTTGATGGAAGATAAATTACAGAGTAACTCTGCCACGGACTTGTTAATTCACAAATAATTATGTAGCATTCATTGACCATGCATTTATCGTTTATGTTGAGATGCTTTTAACTTAGATTTTAAAATTGGATAAGCGAGAAATTTAAACAAATATTACACGTAGATGACAAACAACAAAGACGTATTATAGAGGGCAGTATATTAATTCTAGAAGATCCTGACAAAATTTCAGGCATAAAATTTAAATTTATATCCTTCAAAGTAGTAAATTAATAACATCGAAAATAATAATAACGAATAAAATTATTAAACATGTATATCATTTTTCATTTTTGTTTCGGAACATATAGTGAAAAAGTACTCGTTAATAGCAAAACTGAAAGATTCAGCGTCCTGATAGATACTAATGATAAAATAATAAACAAAGAACAGGAAAAGTGATGGTTAAACCAACGGTTACCAAACGTGAACTATTACAAAAGAAAATAACAATGATATTTTTAAGCATACCTATTATACGTAACGGCTTATTGGATAGAAGAAGGAACGCAGATATTGAAAAAAACCAAATACTAGAATTTTGAATGAAGAATTCCTGGATGCAACAGGTGAAAAGCTTGCATGAAGAACGACTCCCAAAAAAGCAATGTTTTATAGACCAATCGGAGGGACGAAACATTGAGACGACAAATTATTTGAGGCGTAATAGGCCAATAGTCTTTATATGTAGTAAAAAAGGAGCTCTTTTTACCCTGGCTTACTCAAGATTATTAAGATATATTGCTGTTAAAATATACCCATTTATGTGTTCGGGAATTTTTTTCGTTTGGAACCAATTTACATTTAAAATATGGCATATTATTTAATATCTACCTGAATAAAATGGATGTCAGTGCGAGGTGAACTATAGAATATAATTATTTTATAGGTAACTTGACTATGTACTTTTCTTCTATACGTGATTAATTACTTCTTATCTAATTATTTATTTGCCTTCACATTTTCTTCAACTATTCATGCACACATTAAGCTATCAACGTCCTAAATCTATTACTATACCTTCAAAACTGCGGTAGAATGGTGACGAAGATGAAGATGGAACAGCTGGTGGAATGAGTGACAGGGAAATCGAAGTACTCCGGGGAAACGGCGCTTTATCTGCCACAATCTCTCATGTTGCACTTGTAATGTAACGACTCAGTCGCGAGTGCTGATACTTGCTCTTGATGTTTACTATGAATAGCTTACTTTATTTTAATTTACTTAGAGTATATTACTTTATTTTATTTGATCGCTTCTTCTTTGGATTACCAGGACTCAGAAGTTCAGACATTTATTTTGATTAAAATATGCCTGCAAAAGGGAACTTAAAATACTGGAAATAGATAGTAATATAATTAAAATATATATTTATTAAACGTGAAAACAGAGAGTAATATCACTCATAATTGACGAAAATAGGTAGTTAAGATACTTAATAATTTCTGTATCACATAATTAAAGTATTTTCTTGATTACAAGCAACAAGATGATGTTTTTTCAAGGTTTCAGCTGTCATAGTTAGCCGCTTGTCAGAGAGAACATTTTTCATCATAGAAAAAGAACGTTCTACTTCAGTTCACTGAAGTGATTGGTAAAACAATTGAAGGATTCATGCCAATTAGGACAGAATATTTACTTTTCAGGACATCATGGAAATGTTGATTAAGTCAAGGTAGTTTTGAATAGTCCTGGCGAATGAGCAAAAGAATGCGCAGTGGTTTCCAATCGAGTTCAATTTCTGTTTATTCGTTTATAGGAAAATCAGGTTTGTATCTCTCTTACTTCCGCGCTGAAAGTAGGGACACAGCTGTACCGCTCTCATCTTTCTAGCTTGCAATTGTTTGCTGCATTTGAGACAGCAGCCATAACTGTAACATACCCAGTCACAGTCCCTTCAACGAAGAAGACAGGCAGTCTTGTTTTTGGGCAACACTACAAAGAAAAAAAAAACAACCTTTGGTATTTGATGAATTCCACAGGTTTCTGGATGTTTATGTTTGTCTTTTGGTTTCAATGGTGAGAAATGCCGCTTCACCGCAGAAAATTAATACATTCACGAAGTCGTCATCATTTTCTGCCTGTCCTAGCAGCTAACAAATAAAAATGGAACCGCTTTTCTTTATGAGTTTATTTTAGCTTATGTGTAACTGCAATATGTATGACTTCATAGCTTCTTACTCAAAACTTTTACGCAGTCACATCCAACATTTGGAACTCATGGAGCGCTCTACCCACCTATTTCTTCGGGCTTTTCCTGAATCTCTCTCACTCATTGCATTCACGTCAGGACGGCTATTTGTCTACTGAGAGCACACACAACTGACACAATTCGTGCTGGACTTTGCTGGCAATGGGAAGAAGGAGAAGGGAGTAGGTAAAATTTTAAACAAAGTAAGACAGCTCAGGTCGGAAGAGTCAGACAACGTAGAAGGGGAGAGGGGAACTTGAGTTACAATATACTTTTGGATTATTTGTACATATATGTGAGGAAGTGTAGGTCATTTACTTTTGTATTGTTGTATTTTCGTTATTTGATTTAAGTATTTAAATTTTGTACTATTGCATATATTTTTCCTTTTCCATTTATATATATATATATATATATATATATATATATATATATTGCTTGTCTCTTAAGAGCTTGGTTCGTGCAATTTAATGTACTTACTAGTGTATTAGGAAAGCACATAAGGTCACAGGACAAGCGCGACATTGATGAGTTAGATTTGTAAAAATATATTTTGTAAATAAATGCACTACTACTGCTACTACTACTACTACTACTACTACTACTACTACTACTACTACTACTACTACTACTACTACTACAACAACAACAACAACAACAACAACAACAACAACAACAACAACAACAACAAATCTTGTATATTGACTTCCCTGTTATGTTGCTGTTTACCATATTTAGTGCAACCTTTCCGTGGCATATCCGTGGTACATTTGCTGTTATGAAAGTCTAACACACATAAAACTTTCTCGGCATCAGACATTGCCATTTTTGCAATTAATGTCAACTGTGGAACATAAATTCAGTACATGACGAATTTCTCTTCAGAATGACAGAATCTTGTGATTTTGTGAAAGGGTTAACGAACTTCTGTAAACGTTTTCTATAGATAGAAAGTTCCAGCACAAACACAACATATTTGGCTTAGACAACAAGATGTGTACTACCATTAAGAGTAGAATTATGTTTTCAAGCATCGTTCTTTCTTTAACAACAATAAAAATATATAGTCTTATGTTACAAGCCTTCAGTAATGTCAAAGGATGGTAATGGCGGCGACGGTCTCTTGTCAGATTATGCACAGTAGATATAGTGAGAAGGGGTAATATGCAAACAATTACCCTGCATTTGTTAGCGGATTGACGAGCGGTTTTCGAGTGAACTGACCGTGAATTCGAACAGGATTGTCAAGCGCTCGTACACACACACAGAGAAATGTAAACTGGAGGGACAGCAACCGGGCAAGGAAAGAATCAAACTCAGTTCCGCTGTGTTGGATTACACGTCACATCGATTACATTATCGTTATTATTGCAACAGACCGATGGGGTACTGCACTGCTTTGTTAAGGTGGTTAGAATCGGTGCTGGTGATCTAGTGGTAACCACAGATCCAAGATCGGGTCCATTCCGGCCAGGGCCGATGGATTTTTTTCGGGCATAAAAATTCGTAAGTGATGAGGTCCCGTATCGTAGATTCACAGCACGCAAAAGAACCTCAAGCCTGAAATAAGAGGCTTCTGAACAAAAGTTATTGGCCGTTTCATGCCCTGAATTGAATGGGATAATTAGAGATTTTCTTTTTAATTTGGTTTATTTAGGACGCTCTTTAATATCTGAGGTCATCAGCGTCCCATTCAATTCAGATTATCAGAGATGTTAAAGGGCGTCCGTAAATAAGGCAAATTAAAAATCATGGTTAGAAGCAATATTTATTTTTGTACTGTTTTGTGCATAAATTGGTGCATGGTTTCTATTACAAATAAAGTTTTAGGAGTGTTTATGTTTTCAATATATTATAAACAATGCTTAATTGGCGCAAAAACTATTCACCATTGAGAGTTAAAAACTAAAAAGAGGAAAAGAAAATAATGATGCAAAAGAGGGAGTAACAAAAAAATTGATCTCTTAAGTTCCTATTGCAACCATACTAGAAATATGGAATAATCTTAATATTCAATAAAGAGATTTTTCCAGGTTTTTATAAATAGCATTATGCTTTAAAACTTACTTAATATAAAAACCGAGCTCTTCAAAATCTGCTTAATATAATAACCGGATCACTTCGTTGTTCTAATGGTTACCGTTGCTGACTACCAGCGGTGAGGTCGCTCTTTCGACCCCTCGTACCCGCTTAATTTTTTTCTAAGTTAGGGAGGTTTGGAATGGCGTCTATCGAGCCTCGTGATGACAAATGAGTAACTACCTAATAGAGAAGAAGCAGGGCCTAGATCGAGAATGTCGCGTAGCAACAGCAGCCGACAAGATGCAGTATTGACCACATGCATTCCTACTTTTCTTATGATGTCACAAGACGGAGACAGAGGACGCAGCGATCGTGCGGTAAGCCTTAGCCATTCGCTACTGTTGGGCTCAGAGTTGGATTTTTAATATAAAAATCATTGCTTAAAATCAGTAATATGCCGTTATACATTCCAGTATTATGGAGTACTCGTTGTTTATATATATAATCACATATGACAGGTTAAGAAAGCAGGTAAATAGTGTGCGTAGCATTTAGTGTCCCCAATTATTTATATTTTAAAGTGCTTTTATTGTCAATATATCATACTGCTTCCTACCTCCTTGAACTGTAAAGCGAGGTGGCTAAGGAGACATCGCTTG
The DNA here is from genome assembly GCA_030762175.1 of Metallyticus violacea. Classification (NCBI taxonomy): domain Eukaryota; kingdom Metazoa; phylum Arthropoda; class Insecta; order Mantodea; family Metallyticidae; genus Metallyticus; species Metallyticus violacea. Next base: position 76,420,845 of record CM060842.1, read on the forward strand.
TAACTGGTATTTAGAAGGACCCGGGTTTAAAACCCCACTCTACTGTGATTTCCCCTGGTCTATTAGAGAAATATTTTCGTTCTATAAATTTTCTGCTCTCCCATTTCCTATAATTATATTTCACAATTCTGATTGCAAAGTTGGAAATGTCACGTTGGTGCTCTGCGGTTTGGCTATGGATTTGTGCCTTTTAGACAGTTTCTGTCCAAATGGGTTCTGCCTACGGAACCCTTGAGACTCATTATCGTGGCCCCCGAATACCTGCTGACATCTGGAATCTAAGTTCTAGAAAACATTATGGGCCCCGCTTAAGTCCATGAGTTGTAGTCTCTGGCTCTTAGCCGTCCGGTATCTCCCACATTTCATACCTTCCTTACTGAGGACGTGGATACAAAATGCCATCAGGTGGCCGAGGTACCCGAACTTCCTTAATCCCATCCTATTCTATGTTGATTGGGTTATCTACGAACGCTCAGGTTATCAGCATTCCATTCGATTAAGGGCGTGAAATGGCTGATAAATTTTGCTCAGAGGCCTCTTCTTTAAGCTCGAGGCACTTTTACGAGACGTAAATCTATGACATGGGATTCGTGGGTTTATTTCCCTTCCGAAAGAAGCCATATTTAGGACTTTTACGCCCGAAGAAATCCATTGGCTATGGCAGGATTTGAAATCGTTGTCCTATCTTATCCCATCCTTCCCTAGAAAAAGTATTTCATGTAGTACACGTTTCAGATGCCTGAGCATCTAATAATATAGACGGGGAAGGATGTGATTATTAAAACCCCGCTATGCGTCTGACATTGACGTCATATCCTCATCTACAGACTGGTAGCTACCCTAGAGCAAGTGCTTTCCAGCATCATAAAGGTAAACAGAATTTTATCTCACAAAAAATGAAAGAAATGGCTAATCTACTGCTAAATACTTATTTTCTTTCTTAATAAGAAATGAATGCTTTTGAGATCAGATATCCGTTTTGTGATATTTTGAGCAATGCATGTGAGTTTTATAATTTCCATAATTACATTCTTTACTTATAAGTAGCCTTTTTTAATTGTAAATGCTAAGAAGAGCTGGGTCTTTTGCAGTTTTGTCACCCGTATCACGGCAACTGGCCGGTTGGCAATCAGAGGATAACTTCCAATGAAGTAAATCTAATATCCGCTCAACTGATTGAAGTATTTGCAATTACAAATATAGTTAGCATGTATCTTATTACAGGAGATTTTGGAAATAATGTCCCACCACATCCACATACTTGTGGCATATTTTTAGGAAATTAAATTAAGTCAATTCTCCCCTAATGCTTTCTTTCAGTTCTTCTAATGTTTGGGGGTTTGTTGTTATTTATCAACTTCCTCCATAAATGAATATCAGATGGGAATCGTGCGGGGCACAATTTCTACTTTTTACATAAGTAGAAAATGGAGAACACAGTTTTTGCCAAGCACAAGGGGCTGGTCAACTCTCTGCTGTACTGCGACTTCCAGGATATGCCTGTGAAAACATTTAAAGGTATGTATTTGGCAATGGTTAGGATTTCATTATTACCTGTATGAAAGTGAAGTTTGGGGGTGAGATAAAATAAACGGTATAAATAAAGTGTAATGCAATTTCTGAGAGCGAGTTTTACGGGTGGGAGGTGCACATAGAGCCATGGTACATTACTAGAGGGAGGGATGTTGGGAAGATACAGTCTACACAAAATAAATGTAATTAGATACTGGTTAAGAATAATTAAAGGGCAACAAACAATTCTGAGGACAATAAGTTACCGGCAACAATTAAACAACATGCGTGATCCAAAATGGTGGACCACATTTGTACAGTATGAATTGTAGAAAACCGGATTAAACGGTATTTGGTAGAGATATGATGAAAACAGGTATAGCGTAGTGAAAAAAGTTAAAAGACGCCTGTTTGATATAAACTGGTAGGAAAGAGAAGCGCGATGCATGCAGATGTCATTAGGGGACCTGAAATAAACATTAGATGAGTAAAGATATCTGTATCATGGATCATAAAACAGAGGTCAGGAATAGCTTGGCTTAAACTGGGAGGTTGGAAGGTACTCTGCTCGGAACAGGAAGAGCGTGGTCATTTTGGCTAAGTGTACACAGACGGAAGGTGGTATAAAATTTCTCCCGGATTTATTTTGTACATTGTGCATATAGACACTATGGCCTTCTTTATTTAGTATACCATTAATGCAGAAATATACAGAAACGCGCACTGGCACCGTTTTTAACAGCGCACTGATACTGGGTTTTATTTCAGAAAGACTTTGCATCAGCTAGTGAATCCTTAAATTTCATCCAGAACAATTCTGTAGATAGGATAATTAGTATAGTAGTAATCATAGTAATAGTAATATTTATTATTCCAATGAAACTAGGTAGATATACATATATAGCACATCAAAGTCGTGTGGGTCATGCTCTTGTAAAATAATTCATTTCTGAATGTAATATTTAACTAATAGAAAAAACAAACAAAATTAACAAGAACACACGCACACACACACAATAATTCTGACATCCATCTAAATTCTTCATATTAATTATGCACAATGTTTATAGAATTTCTTGTCCCTAAAACTACGTATTTCATTTAAAAAAGGTGCAGATTTAGCCACTTTTGTCTATTTGCAATTAAGTCTCAAAATGCCAGTCTCCCCTCATGGAAGTCAAAAATAAAACCAGGATAAACTTTATCCTAGCATCTTATGTCTGTGTACACTTAGCCAAAATCTGCACCGGTCTTCTGGTTCCGAGCACAATGGGCAAATCGTCCTCTGTTCTCGTACCTTGCGTGCCTTTCATGCCTAGCTCCATTTAATGAATATCTTATGGGTTTTAAATGGTGTGTGAAATTTGGGTTATTGCTTTTTGTTTTCATGAACACATTTGGAAATCTACACTTGTTATGGAACCATTTCAGGCAGCTGCTCCAACTGAACCTAAGTAGAGACAGTATTTCACATAATGCAACAATAAACCACACCGAGTCACAATTCTTTCATTGTTTTAAGGGAAGAAAAAGATTAGTAATGCTATACAAATTAACATTAAATTTACAGGATATGTCACTTAGCAAAAGTTAAAACAAAAATTGTACGTTACTTAGTCCGTTCCTTTTCTATTTTTGTCTTGTCCTACTTTCTAGATCCGTCCTGGTGGCGAGATGTGCACTTCTTGGATGAATCGCATGTGACTTCAACCTCTCTTTTCCTGTCGATTCTTGCTAGTCAGTTTGATCACTCTCTAACTTTGTACAGCGGTTTAGCTATTACTCTATATTTTGTGATTACCTTATTCTTTGCATCGGGCAGTAGAATCCTTGCTGAATTATTTTGTAGCAAGGGTCAACCCCTTTTTATATAATGCCACTTACTCAGGTATTGCTTAATACTAATTTTGTAATTCTTTAGATAGCATTTTAGGTAATTTTGTAATTCACCCTGTTCAATAGCTCTTGTTTTATTTTTAAAATTAAAAATGTATTTTTGGAATATGTAAATTCTGTACTTCAATTGATTGCAACGGTGATATCCGTGTTTTAATATTTTGTGTTTCTAATTATGGATCTGAGGAGCATATTTAGGTGGAAGTGTAGATGTATTAATATATAAGTTAGGGAGACTTTTTAAAATTTTATTTGCTTTCCTTCTTCTTGACTAATTGTACAATGGATTTTCAAGACCAGATCAAAGCATTAGAAAGTCCAAATTATCGTACAGGATTTTTATGGATATTGAAACGGAACATTTGAAAAATTTGAGTGATAGATCATTTTTACTATTTAACTAAAAGAAACCCTGAAAGTCTAAAAGAGGCAGCAAAAGTTTTCCGATACTTTTTCCATTGCAGACTTAAATTTATTGTAGTGTTGAATGAGTTTAATTAAATAAAAGATATAATTTTCAAAATATAGAATATAAAATTATAAAATTTAAATTACTCTGCAAACTAAAACCTAATAGAAACATATTTCTAACTTGCCTGCTTTAATATAACCTAACTCTAAGTTATTGTCTGAATTAATGAAGTTGTTATACTATTGTCTTTAATTCTACACTCGCCTGAATCACACCTTCATAAGTTCCCCGCTTTAGTTATTCTTATTCATAATTAGTAAATTTTGTTTTGCCTTGCTCATACATTTGTCTCTAAATCTTTTTAAGTAATTTCTTATCATTTTGAGCTTATTTTATCTTTCTATATTTAATAATCGTTTCCATAATATCTCCCCTAGCATTATTGCGTTTTCTTGACCATTCTAACAAACAATGAATACTATTGTCTATATCTACATACATAGGACAAATATCTATACTGGCACAATCTCTCATGTCCCTAAAATGAACTACTCCTGTTCTTGACTATGCAAATATTTTCCTACCCATTTTATCGCACAAATTATATATCTCTATTCTTGTTTCATAAATTATTATACTCTTAAATACTTTTCTTTTTTCTCAACATCTTTTAATCTTTTTTCAAATGCCTGTAATATTAAATTATTTTGCCTACAATACATCTTTATCCCATTTTTTGTAACATTTCTGTCATTTGGAAGCCCAAAATACTTTCAAAAGGTATGTTTTCTGTATATTGAAACCCTCTTTTACTATATATCCTTCCTCTTTATTTAATACTCTGTATAAGTGTTTAGTAATTTTTTCAACTATCTTTCCCTAACTATTTGTATCAAACCTATCCTTCTGTAGTTAGTTTAGTGTTAACAATATTTTACAAGTTGTTTCATTATTCAGAGGCAATATATCAAGCTAGAATGAGTCATGTTTCACCTACGAGGCACTAGTAAGGTCTAGAATATCATAGGGCAGAAATTTGGGGGATGAGAATCTAGATAGTGAGGACATGTTTTCTGAAAGGAATTTTGGGGCTGGGGAGGGGCAAGCAAACTCGGAGTTATGAAGGAATTTGGGGCATACAGCGAGAGCATAGAGTGTAAAATCAGAGTAGTGAAGTACTGGCTGCGAATTATTAATGGAAACTAAATTTTAATTAGGGCATTGTGCTTTCATGAACAGCTCGGGATGGGAGGGAACATGACATGGCCACCAAATTAAGAAAGGAACTAGAAAGAATAGGGGTGGAATGCATTTGGATGGCGGGTCAGTGGAATAGAAAGAACACGTGGAGGAGGGCTAAGAACCGTTTGAGGAATATGGAGAGGCAGAAGATAATTGCGCAATGCAGAGAGATGATCTCGCTGGAAGTATAATCGGGGCTAAATTCTGAATGAGGGATGGAGCAATACATCAAAACATAGGCCAGACTCACTAGACAGGGGCTCGCGTGACTCAGACTAGGAACATGGAGGATGATGAAGATCAATGACAAATATGAGTAGAGAATTTGGCCCATATGTGAAGAACGGGAATCATGAACATATAATCTGGCTGAACGTAAAGATACTGTAGAATGGAGGGAAATGTATCTACCGCATTCTTTTACAGGATCAAACAGAGAGAGATGGTCTGTTGGGCTTTGCTGGCAGGCAAGTAAAGGGAGGAGAGATTAGGCAAATTTCTGATGAAAGTAATACGTATCAGGTCTGACAAGGTGACAAGGCTGATAACATGGAAGGGGGTTGGGGAAAATAAATTTATTGAATCCAGCTGTGCATCATTCATAATGAGGTTATTTATATTTTTAATATTTAAAAAATTATTCTCTTATATTTTTCTAGTATGTTATAAAAGCACGTAAGGTCTGTTGCAGTTATTTTGTATTGCATTGTACTGGTGCTACTGCTACTGCTACTATTACTACCACTAATCACATTTTGCTTAGAAATTGGGTGCTTTACACTCTCTATAAATGTAAAGATTGCACCCTTAAACATTCTTGCGTGACATATTGGAGAATCAGTAAAATGATTAAGAAAATCGAAATAAAACTAGTAAGGACTAAGTAGAAAATAAGACCTTTCGGCTCTAAATATGCTAGCGTTAGTAATGGCAGCGGATAATGGAATCTCACCGTCAATTATCCCACGCATAATTAAAGCGGTTTTGTCGGATACTCCTTGACTACAAACGTCGTAACGCAAGGGCATGCATGTCCCGTGACCGTTTCCATTGTTGATGATGTTCTCAATCAGTTAGAGGTGTTGTAGTGCAAATCCTCCGCAATGTACCTCTCATGACTGGATGAATGTTCTGGAAATGGCCGTTTCTGGTTTCGGATGGGGAGGCTAGTTTTACCGGGGGAAGCCACGAACACACTAAAACACTCTCGGTGTCATGTCGGCATGTCAGTGTTGCATGGGGAATGCATGCTTTACTCAAACCATTAGGCACTTGCTTGGCCTAAACTATTAGCTGTGTCCGCCAGACTTGACTGGAGAACAAAATGCTACACCTTGTATAATTCGAATGAATGGAATGACTGACTGACTCGTTTAAAGTGCTTTTAGTTTTGTTGAACAATCCCAGGGTTCGGGGGGAAGCGGACAGGTGTTTTAATTTAGCTGTGTTGGCAACACTGGTGTTTGCCGCTGTGATTATGTGCGGCAGGGGCGTTACTGGCTGAAATAATGAGCCGGGATTTTTTGTTGTTTCCTTTCTGCCTGTCCCAGAGGGCGGATGTTTGGCCGGGGAAGTTTTTCTCCGTTGTTGTTCTTTTGTCGTTTTAGCGCTGGTTTTCACACATTGTTAGCTTTGCCAAATATCGCAATGGAGGAAAAAAAAACTCGTGTGTTTTCGGTTCTTTGGTTCTACCAGGAGCAAATATTGATGTTGCATTGGTTTTCTCTGGAATACACGAGGCCTTTAATGCAATCTTGTTTGTTTTTAGAATTTATTACTTCCCCACTCTATTCTGTAGCTCGTTTGTCGGTAAAACAAGGTGACCTGAACAGTAGCGTGTTAAAGGGCATGACCGATTGCTGGTGGGGGTCAAAGGGATTCAAAGGCGCCCCCATGGCCGAAAGAAAAACGCGCATCTAATACACTATAGCAAGACGTAATGTCGGTATAAAGTATACATAATTTAACAACAAGCGCAAATTTGACAAAAAAAACTTAAGGAACCTTTTCTGGATGATTCTGGTCAATATACTCTTCCTGTTTATTGATGCTACAGCCTCCTCTCGTGAAGGAGGTTACTATACCAAGAATGTTTGTCACGGTTATTTTACCACAGAAGAGAGTGACTTCATCGCTGTCTATTAGGAACTAAGGTATTACTTGCAGGAATTTTGACCAGATATGAAGTTCTTTTCTCACACAATCTGTGTTCTTATTGGCAATTTAAATCTAGTCAGTATTTTTGTGCATATATTTCGCTGTTATCTTAGCATGCGTTCTATTAAGAATTACACATTTTTCTTTATCTCTTCTTCACCATGCCATATTTGGATGAGTTTATCGATGAAGTTATGCCTTTGTAGTTATATTAGCGTTTTTAAACTTTTTAACAAATTTCCATAAATTCTTTATTGCATTTATGTCTAGGGCTTTTCAAAGTCAGAGCAAGGTTTATACATTTTTTTTCTATTAAGTCTTCATCAGGAAACCGCTCCTTCAACTGAGAATTCTTGCTTCTAGAAATTCTCCATATAGTTGTTGAATGATTATTTTTATTTTTATCCTACTTCAGATGTTTATAGTAAATTGTAATTTCGGTTACTTACCTTGCTCCATTATTTCTAAAGCCCCTTTTTAATTTTTCAGTCAGGTTTCTCCTTAGCCATCACAGATGTTAGTTTTGGCTTTTTTGTGTTCTTTTGGCCGAAGCTCTTAAAGAGCTTTTTACAAACAATAGAAATACAAACATTTGCATATTTCTCCAGAGATTATTGTCTTACTCTCTCTCATATTCCAACAGTCTGCCATATCTGCTGGTGTCCTATTTCAAATCGTTGGCTAAGAATTTCCAATTGTCAACAGATCGGGAATTTTCATTGGCCTTTAAAATGACACCATGTGTATAACTCATTAGACCGAGGTCAGAAAAACTATCAGGCCAAGATGTCAGTCACCAAATATTTAGTAATTTTTTGCGAATTGCTAACTTTTACTCTCGTAGCAGCTCCAGAAAAATGAGGTTGTACCCCATCTTGCAAGAGGCACATACGCCTTATTAAGTTTGATGAAACTTCATGCAACAAATCATTTAAATGATATGTTAAAAATTACAGTATGATGATTTTGTCAATATTTCAGATAAAAAAACTGTAATAGCTTCTATTATTCCAGCCTATACATTAATACTAAAATGCTGTTTTCACAATTGAAATATGTCTTTTATTACAAACCACAGCTAAGTCTTGTTCATCAATCAATACACCACAAAAATTTCTGTAAGTATAAAATTGAATGCAATTGGTCATATGGTTTATATGAATTCTTGTTTTGTTTTAAATCATTTATAAATTACCCAGAGGTTTTCCACATGTTCAACAGCATTCTATATATTAGCCGAGAATTGATAATGAAACGAAATTACAACAAAGGATTACTTTATTGTCATAAAAGATTGTCTGGTGGGTTCTGCCGTAAAATTATCAAGCCATTTTAGTGAAACATATAACGTAATTCACATTCTAGAAGTCAAATAGCATGATTGTAGTGAGCTAGGTGTGCAAGGTTCAGTATAATGATCGTTTAAATATTGCTATCTGACAATAAAGATAGAAGCTTTTATCAAGAAAACGGATGAAATACCTTGTAGGACGTGATAGAAATTAATATTAACTAACCATTTAAAACTTAATGTTATCTCTCAAAAGAGCACTAGAAGGGCAGGCTGAAATGAAAGATCGATTTTAGGTCAGCCTGTATGATTCAGCATCACAACGAGACATGCAAGCTACATTCTTATGAGTATATGAGAAAAATGTAAAAAACAAGAAATACGTTTAAGGTATTGTTGTGTTATTTATTATCACTGCCGATATATATAATTATATTATTTTAATCTTTCTTTTAAAAACTACATTATAAAATGGCAACGTTATCAAAAATGTATGCAAACGAAATACGAACATCGATGATACTTATTAATATATATATATATATATATATATATATATATATATATATATATATATATGTGTGTGTGTGTGTGTGTGTGTGTGTGTGTGTTTATTTGATTTATTTATGAACGCTCTTTAACACGTCAGTTCATCAGCGTCCCATTCAATTCAGGGCGTGAAACGGCCGACAAATTTTGCTCAGAGACCTCTTCTTTCAGGCTTGAGGTTCTTTTTCGTGCCGTAAATGTACGACACGGGACCCACGACTTTACTTCCCTTCTTAGGATTTTACGCCCAAAAATATCCATCGATCCTGGCCGAGATTGAACCCGCGATCTTGGGTTTAGAAGGCAAATATGGTCACCACTACACCGCCAGGATCGACACTATCTATCTATCTATCTATCTATCTATCTATCTATCTATCTATCTATCTATCTACCTACCTACCTACCTACCTACCTACCTACCTACCTACCTACCTACCTACCTACCTACCTACCTACCTACCTACCTACCTACCTACCTACCTACCTACCTACCTACCTACCTACCTACCTACCTACCTACCTACCTACCTACCTACCTACCTACCTACCTACCTACCTACCTACCTACCTACCTACCTACCTACCTACCTACCTACCTACCTACCTACCTACCTACCTACCTACCTACCTACCTACCTACCTACCTACCTACCTACCTACCTACCTACCTACCTACCTACCTACCTACCTACCTACCTACCTACCTACCTACCTACCTACCTACCTACCTACCTACCTACCTACCTACCTACCTACCTACCTACCTACCTACCTACCTACCTACCTACCTACCTACCTACCTACCTACCTACCTACCTACCTACCTACCTACCTACCTACCTACCTACCTACCTACCTACCTACCTACCTACCTACCTACCTACCTACCTACCTACCTACCTACCTACCTACCTACCTACCTACCTACCTACCTACCTACCTACCTACCTACCTACCTACCTACCTACCTACCTACCTACCTACCTACCTACCTACCTACCTACCTACCTACCTACCTACCTACCTACCTACCTACCTACCTACCTACCTACCTACCTACCTACCTACCTACCTACCTACCTACCTACCTACCTACCTACCTACCTACCTACCTACCTACCTACCTACCTACCTACCTACCTACCTACCTACCTACCTACCTACCTACCTACCTACCTACCTACCTACCTACCTACCTACCTACCTACCTACCTACCTACCTACCTACCTACCTACCTACCTACCTACCTACCTACCTACCTACCTACCTACCTACCTACCTACCTACCTACCTACCTACCTACCTACCTACCTACCTACCTACCTACCTACCTACCTACCTACCTACCTACCTACCTAGCTACCTACCTACCTACCTACCTACCTACCTACCTACCTACCTACCTACCTACCTACCTACCTACCTACCTACCTACCTACCTACCTACCTACCTACCTACCTACCTACCTACCTACCTACCTACCTACCTACCTACCTACCTACCTACCTACCTACCTACCTACCTACCTACCTACCTACCTACCTACCTACCTACCTACCTACCTACCTACCTACCTACCTACCTACCTACCTACCTACCTACCTACCTACCTACCTACCTACCTACCTACCTACCTACCTACCTACCTACCTACCTACCTACCTACCTACCTACCTACCTACCTACCTACCTACCTACCTACCTACCTACCTACCTACCTACCTACCTACCTACCTACCTACCTACCTACCTACCTACCTACCTACCTACCTATCTATCTATCGATCCATCCGTCCGTCGGTCCGTCTATTTATTTTGTGTGTGTGTCTGTCTGTCAACGCTCTAGCCGATGTGTTTGTGTGTATATAAGATAAAGTGTATGGGAAAGATTGCCGGAATGGGTTACACAGTAGTACTAAATAATTTGGACAATGTCTAGGAACAAGCTTGTAGCTCATGGGACTAAGTCTGAGAGTTTTTGTATTGTTTTCTTCTTTAAACGACACCTTCGCCCTGCCGAACTTCGAGCCATCATTGCTATGGATGTCACAATAAGAATTGGAAAGCTTCCTTCATAAGTGTAATCTTATAAGAGGACATTAATCAGATAATGAAAAACCCCCTTCACAACTTGGTACTCAGATAAATATACACCTCCGAAATCATAATTTAAGAGAAAAAATATCAGCTTATTTAAACATAAAAATATGGAATTAAAGGTTGAATCAGAGAGTAGCTAAAATTCTGGAATCCGTAAATAAACGCAACCATCTCTGGTACTAGCATCTACTATTACTCACAACTGACTCGAACAAAATGCTGTAAGCTTATAATAATATGCTGACATTTGTCTATAGATACACATTCATCTGCATGTTTATGAACAGTTTAAAGGTGGCTTCATATCGGAAACTTTCTGTATAGAACTTGTGTCCCGAACATAATCTGGTCGGCATGGAACAAATTCCTTCATGTTTAATACAAATGAATGAGTTCTACACATTTATAGGACAAAGTTCCGTGTATCGCTAGACGTGTGAAAACGATTCTGGCTATGAAACCTGATCATGCGCACATTGGCTCAATTAATGACATTATTTCTCTCTCTCTCTCTCTCTCTCTCTCTCTCTCTTATAAACAACAAACATGGAAAGGGTCACTCACAAAAACATCATGATTAATAGAAGAAATGGAAGTAAGCTCATAATTAGAGTTTCAGAGACAGATTTCTTCTGTCCTCAAAGTTGAAGAAAAAAGATATATAAATTAAAATTATCAGGAATTGCCGAAACTCCAGGATCAGGCAGGAACAAAACATGAATTTCTGTGGCAAAAAATGACTTGCACACCACCTTTGCTTTGCTTTTTTCCTCCCATTTGCTTCCACAATGACAGCACCGGCTGCACATAGCAAGAAAGTTTCCTCAATGTTGAAACTGACTTGCAATAATGGCCCATAGAAATGTTCAAAATGTAAATACTATTCATTTTTTTTGTATGGCACACCTCTATATGATACGAAATGTCATAATCAGTTCTATGCAAAAGTTCTCAACGTGAGCCCACCATAAGTAACACGTGCGTGGACAGATTGCAACAGCCAAACTACTAGACAAGTGGGAGACTTTGCAACATTAATTACTGGCTCTCTAGCAACATTCCAAGTTATTTTTTTAACTCTCAAAGTTCATAGTGACAGTTACTTTTTTAATTTTGGGTGTGAGGTGAAAACATTTTCTTTGAGAGAGTTGTTTCGTCATGAACTGGTTAACACATTTCTTATTAGCTAAATGGTGGAATGCACGTATAACTAAAGGATGGAATAACCGAAATAATCAAATAATAATAATAAGAATGCAACTACTGAGATTGTTACATACAGCTTTCTCTTGTGGAGCTTGCATTGCCGTGAATGATGATGCTATGTGCTTTACAAGCACTTTTTTGTTACAACGTTGCTCACAAACAGAACAAAGAGAGGGGGCAAGCCTGACAACAGTAATTATGTTCTTTATGCCGGCAACAAACGTAAAAATGTGGTCACAGTGCAGTGCAGCTCCTATTTTATCGGATTTTATGTTTGCTGCACCATTAGCGGGGCAATCATTCACTCGAATGAATCGAATCCCATAAAACTGTTCATAAATAACACTCAAAGCAACCTTTCCTCATCAAGTTGTTGTTGCCGCATCCTCACACCACACCGAAACATCGTGTTGCCAGTTATTGACAGTCTCATCTCCATTATCCATCTGTGGTGCAACAAGCATAAAATGCATTTTCAGCCTACTTTTAAATAACGAGATTCAAGAGATATTGGGAACAGCTCTTAACTGAAGCATATAATTATTCTGTATAACGTACAGTATGCATAAAAATAAAAGTAAATTATTAAAAGTCTGTAACATCTAAATTGAAAGTTTATTCTAAAATGTTTATAAGCAAATGTGCCCTTTTTCCCTGATCAGTCATTAGATAATATTTTACAAATAATTGCTAAAACTTTTAAAGAAATCTTACAATTTATACGGTTGCCGTACATTGTTTATTAAAATGAGTTAACAAAGAGTATTGAATATATTACATCATAATGGTGAACTGTAAGCTTTTGTGACAAAGTCCAGCATTGTATGTGAAGATAATGAAATGGAAGCTAAGAAACATAAAACAGTAATTTTACAAGCAATGACTAAACTTATTATGTGGATATTGCAAAAGAGATACGGGAGAAAAGTAAAAGAAATTGAAGGAGATAAGAACTGAATTTTTTCTGTTTCATAAGGTGCATAAAAATTTAACATCATCGTTAAACTGTGAATTCAGCAATGTGTCATCAATATATCTAAGCTATGTAAGAACTTCATTTGGTTCAGAGGAATTAATATCAAAAATGGTTTTTGAAAAAGTGATATATTTGAGGTCTGGGGCGGTACGTTCGGTACTTGAGCCACTTGAGTCACTATCACTTTGACTTGCCCTCCTAGACTTTGTAAGTATAAAAGAACCAACACAATGAAATGATATAAAATGAGAGAGCAGAACATTTTTGGAATGCAAATATCCATCCCAGCCTTCGCCTAAGTGACCAGGGGAAACCTCGAAGAATCCCAAGGTCAGGATGGTCAGCCCAAAGGGCACCGAACCCGGGACATCCCGAATGCTAATCCTGAGTCACCCTGCTCGGTTATGTATGTGGTAATTGATAAATGGGCTTTCTTAACAACAAAACATTATTTTATAGCAGCTATGGAGAAAGTGCATAAATTCAATTATGTGACTTCATTGTAATATTACCCACGTATAGTGGCAAAATGCTTAATAATAAAGCACATGTGAGCCTATATATTGTTTTGTACACCAGATTAGTTGCTATGATGTCAGTGAGAAAATAGAATATTTACGGGGACTATTGTCGGTACTGGTGGTGTAGTGGTAACCATATTTGCCTTCTAAACCCAAGGTCGCGGGTTCAAACCCGGCCAGGATCGATGGATTTTTTTGGGCGTAGAAATCGTAAGTATGGCTTTCTTCGGAAAGGAAGTAAAGCCGGGGTCCCGTGTCGTACATTTACGGCACGAAAAAGAACCTCAAGCCTGAAAGAGGAGGCCTCTGAGCAAAATTTGTCGACCGTTTTACGCCCTGAATAGAATGGGACGTTGATGACCTGAGATGTTAAAGAACGTCCTTAAATAAACAAATAAAAAACGGTGACTATTTCACTCATGTGATACCATCCTTTATTCGACCAATGAAACGAAACAAAGTTTTGAATTTTGACCAATCACAGCCGAATATCGCAGTGAAATTATCGAAAAAAATTATCATATCCGCTTTATCACCCGATGTCTTATAATTAGTGTAGCCAACTGTATACCTCCACTATATAATTCCTTGAGCACGCTTCACTGATCACTTTACTGCGTTATCAGTAATTGTAAATTTAACTAACTTAATGTGTATTCACTTAAGCTTCTGTAAATTTAACCAACTTAATGTGCATTCAGCCATAGTCTGAAATAATTTTATAAATTATAAATTATGTAACAATATCTGCCTTAGCAACCATTTTAATAAACATGTTCTTCAGAATAGCAAAATGTTATCTCTGTTTTGCTTTTCTCAATTGGTATTAGAAATCGAACGGTAGCGATTGTAACAGTCGACTTTCGTCATTTCAGTCTCCCGGTTTATAAATTGGTCAGCTATTCATAATAAGTAATTATATAACATGTTATATAATTGTTAATATTCTGTGCACGAATTTAAAATGTATATTACTGTTATTCTTATTCTATTCTTGAAATACCTCTCATATTTCATAGTCATAGTCATGGTCTAGTCATACTTGGCTCTTCTCTATTGGCATTAATGATAATCAACATTCGCCTGTTGCAAAATGACTTAAAATTAAGCATTATAATAAAATTATTATAATTTTGTAAGTCATCCTTAGGGAAATTATATTTAAATTCTTATTTTATTCTTGAAATAGTCCTAATAAATATCACTCGAGGGTCTGAGCTTTCCAGACTCACTACGTTCGTGAATTTATCGGCATTTCAGTCCCTCTTGTGATATTACTTCTAATATCAAATTATGAACTAAGAGAAATGTGAAAAACGTATCTTTAAACAGTCGTGAGTAGGAATTCTGGGGTTCGAATCCCACCAGGACCATCCTCCCTGACTGAGGTTTTTTCCAGGTTTTCCTCAGTCCTCATAAATGCAAATGCCGTGGAAGTACCCTAAACTTAGGCCTGGAACGATTCCTTCCTTAAAAATAAACTCTTTCCCAATATATCATTTCATCTCATGTATCATCAGTGTCCATCGCCTGTGGTGCCTCTGTAGCAAAAACGGGCGTTAAGCACTATTCATTCGATCATTCATTCATTATCTTTAAACAGATGCAATGAAGGTACTACTGAAGTATGTAAATAAAGTAAAATATCAGGGTGAGTTGTGCTGGCTTCTTGACTTTGTGGTACAATTTTGGATATTGCATGGGGTACAAAGTTGCAAATTTTTCTTCTTCTGTGATATAGGTCTGTGAATTCTTTATAATTTTGACAATTAGTCGTGAACAATAGCCCAACTACCCTTTCCAGTTAACTTGAATAAAATTTGAAATATATTTATCGTTTTAAACGCCTGTTCATGTGGTAAGTATTCAGAATTTAGTCCGATGAAATAGACAGGGACAGGGAATGAAGTAATGAATCCCATCTTGGAACTGGTAATATCAGAGATCAGCTAGTTGGTCCTGGTGGTGTAGTGGTTACCATACTTGCCTCCTAAACCCAAAACGCGGGTTCGAACCCGGCCAGGACCGATGGATTTTTTCGGGCGTAAAAATCCTAAGTATGGCTTCCTTCGGAAGGGAAGTAAAGCCGTGGGTCCCGTGTCGTACATTTACGGCACGAAAAAGAACCTCAAGCCTGAAAGAGAGGCATCTGAGCAAAATTTGTCGGCCGTTTCACGCCCTGAGTTGAATGGGACGCTAATGACCTGAGATGTTAAAGAGCGTCCATAAATAAATCAATCAAAAAAAAAAAAAGAAAAGAGATCAGCTCAAAGCCAAATGGCCACCGTAGCACACAATAAACAACCATAGCCATTAAAAAACACGCCTATACCACTGGTTTATTATTATCTGGTCCTTGCACAAGTACCATTGTTTAACTCTAAAATCACAAAGAAAACATTTGGCAAACAACTGCAGCTAGGAGTTATTTTTGCGGAATAAACCATTGATGGCTAAGAGAGAAGTGCAAATTAATTGTGGCAGTAATGCCATGTTATATTATTTTGGCATGGAATAAAGGACCTTAACAGAAGTAAATAAAAGGAGAATTTCAAAGTACTGGAGGTGACTTTTCTGAAATCGTAAATGGCATTAAATAAAACAGAGAAAATAAAAATGAATATATAAAACAACAATTTAAAATATTAGATTTTGAATGGGACAATTTTTCAATACTGGAACCTATCGTGGGACAGAATAATGGAAGATTATTGGGACAGCCAGATAGAATGTGTACTTGACCTCTATTTAGAAGCCACAACGAACTAGCTATCTGATGCTTGTGGAAGAAGTAGAGAATCGCATAAGAACGTTAAATGCACTTTTTTTCTTTTGTCAAACAATACTTGACGTAGTCGTGCACAGGAACACCGAGCCCCTTAACAAGGAACTTGTCCGGTCGGTTGACTGCGGCGCACTTTGATGGCGTCACGTCCGGCTTACGACGTCGTCAGCGCGGCCATTGATTCGACACGTCCCCGCTAAACAGCGCTATTTTTCCTTTCCGCAATCATTGGTCGGGTTACACAAACCTTACGCTTTAATTTTCTGTTGTTGGTAGTAGCTTGGAAATGGATTCTGAGCAGTGCTCAAGGTGCTTGTGTATTTCAATTATCGATAACTTAAAGCGAAGAGTAACTGGAGTTGTATGCACTTCTTGTTTCTTTGCAAGTTGCGGATCGTGCTAAGTGTGGTGATACATCAAAGACATTATGTTACAAACTGTGCTAATTTGAAATTGCACATGTGCACATACGCGTTCAGGGTTTTCCTCCCTCATATGGTAAGTGGGTAATCGTGAGGATTATATAGAACAATATGAAATAAAGCACGCACACAAAAGTAGAGGTCAAAGGCGATAGGACAAAATATAAAAAACTGTCTCTTTTAAACTGTCATAGCTGTTTAAAAAAATTGTAACATTAATTTGTAATATTTCTTTTTTATTAGGGTTCGTATTTATTCCCTGTTATTTACGTATTTCTTCGTCTTCCTTTCTATTTCCCTCCTAGCTAGTCCATCCTAACATCATCTTTATTAATCTGCTATGTTGCACAACAAGCCATCTTTTGCTATTTTCTCTATTACTTCAATTAAGTTTTGTTAGTTTCAGTATTTCTAGTTCTTTCCCACTATTTTTTAACAACCCTGTATAAAATTTGCATTTCAGGCACTGATACATTATAGCCTACTAAATATACAAATTTCAGCTATATAAGATCTATAATTATATTTTTAATTAGTGTTCAAATATTTGTTTTAGAGCAATTTTTTCCAATGCCATTACCCTCCAATTATGATTATAATTCATGAGCTAGTAGCAGTTTTTTTTTCTTTCTTTAGGACTATTTCTGATAGTAGATTATTCATGAATACATAATTTAACCGTTCATAAACGAAATTCATAACAAAAAAGTATTACTGCTTTGCTTCGTTATTATTATTATTATTATTATTATTATTATTATTATTATTACTTTCTTGTACCTGAAAAGTCACTGTAGTTCATAGTAAATATTTTTCAAAAACACCGGTTCAAGTCACTTACGTGTATTTGAAGTCGAAGGAAAGAAACGAAAACTCATCACAGAAAAGTATGGCAAATTCCAGTTGCAGGTTCTAAGGTCGTTCCATAGACATGGGACCACAAAGGTACCATAGGAAAACAATTGAAAGTCTGTAATTCCACACAAAAGTTAATCTGTTCCAGGAAACGGCATGTATGCAACTCTATGATGGAGTGATCAAAACAGAAAAGTTGTTAGCGGTAGGCACAAGCCGTAAGTGCAATAGTGATACAATAATCAACGGATGTGACTGTGTATAACCGATATCATGACAGTGGTGTTTGGAAAGGAATTGGTTTATCGTCGAGATAGCCGACTTTGTAGAATGGAAGTGTGCAAGAGACGATAATCTGAAGAAGTTGATCATAGCCAGGTGTCAGTCCGTTATATGTTCGATACCTTTTTGTACAATGCAAGATGAGGATGCAAGAAAGGGTGCATTCACCTGCAACATGCATCGAAGTAAAGTCAACACCAACATAGCTTTTCCGTGAAATAGTTCCATGTTGTTTGTATATAAATTCAGCAACGGGGCTAAAATGACATAATATTATAAAAACGGCTATTTAATTTTTATTTATTTAAATTTTTTGAGATTCATATAATCAATTTCAGCTAATTCATAAGAGTTTCAACAAAACAATGCTCACACAACATAACAACATATAAAAGTATGAAAGAGCACATATACTTCTGCATTGGTACAAAACTGTTTAAAGGTTTTTATTATTGTTTGATGTTCATAGAGAGAATAACGAAAAAAAAATCACTCCAATATAAAGGCGCCCTTATGTGATGATACTTTCTGGCGGGTATTAATAGTATAAGTTGCAAAGATTTTTATGTTGATGGAAGTTTATTATTAATTGACAGGCCATGAACAGTATTTTAAAATTGTATTGTAAAGGGGCCTTTCTGCATCCATGTTTTGGTTCATACTACAAACAATTCCAATTCCTTTTTTATTAATTTAAATCTATAAGACATATGAACGGAGAAGATTTTTAGCTTAGATTATGGGGTAAGTGTCAAATATACTATCGAAATTCAAAAGTAGGAAACTCTAGAAAAGACTTTTAACCAATTTTATTAAAGGCTTGCAAATAAAATGTTACAAGACTATGTCTTCTGCATTATATATAATGGTGATAAAGAAATATAAAGAAACAAGAAACATTGAAACAGTAGAAATTAGTTTAATGACATAGGTTGGAAGCAATACTCTATTTGAAAAAAAAAGATAATGTACACGGAATAACCTAGAATTAGAAAGCATAGATCGGAAGGTAGGATTACTAAAATGAGATGGTACATATATTTCCTAATAAGTCGGTATTTATTTTGGTTTCAGGTTGGTTATTGCCTTTCTTACCCGATAGCTTCGTAGAGTCAGTGAAATGTGGAAGCACATGTTTATAAAGGTAAGCAAAACAATAATAGCCAAAGTTTACAGGAAATACGACAGTACTTCACTCCTGAGCCTATTGCTTAACAGCCGTAAATATTTCGAATGGAAAACTTATATATTCATTTGACACAGATTTAAATCAAAGAACGTATAATAATTATAAAAGCTTTGTTGAGTTAACATTTCAGGTGATCAGTGTACCATTCAATTCAGGGCGTGAAAAGGCTGATAAATTTTGCTCAGACGCCTCTTCTTTCATGCTTGAGATTCTTTTACATACCGTAAATCTACGACACGGGACCCACTGCTTTACTTACTTTCCTTAGGATTTTTACGCCTGAAAAAATCCATTGATCCTGGCCGGGATCGAACCCGCGACCTTGGGTCCATGAGGCAAGTATGGGTACCACTAGACCACTAGGAGCGACTTATAGAAGTTGTAGAAATGTCTCTCAAATAACATTTTCAATCTATAAGAATCTTCTCAAAATACTGCCATTAAAGGCTGGGATGGTATTAAGAAAAACAACGCACGAAAAAAAAATTGTAACAAATTTTGTTTTTCTCTTGCTTTGTAATGATTATTGTCATAAAATACTCTTGCCATGCAATACGTTTTTCCAATGGCTAATATTTATACAGCATTTAATGTCAATCTAAACTTTACAGAATGGAATTACATTAAAACGTTTATCTTCCGTACGCTACATGACGATCAATTTGCTTATCTGTTAAGGTTATGACCTCTCACCTTGAAACAACAAAAGCTGTGACAGAAGTAAGAAGGGATAAAACATTTTTAATATAGATGCTTTTCTTTTGTTTTTATAAACCAAAAACGGCATCACCACCACTCTAATGCAGCAGATATTGAACATGGTTATCATTTTAATAGTGAATGAATGCTTCGCGCCTCCGCAAGGAATAGATAGAAATGGATTTATATTTTCCTCTCTCTCTCTCTCTTTTTAATTTGGCATTCATTATTTGAGGTACTGAACTTCTTGCACTCGATAAATATTAGTACACACAGTTTTAATAATGTTTAACCCCCGTTTTACGGCATAGGTGGTAGACACTTTTGTTTTACTACTGAGGCACTACAGGCGGTGAACACTGATGATACATGGGACAAAATGATAAATTGGGAAAGGATATTTTTTTGGAAGGAAGCGTTCCAGGCCTAAGTTTAGGGTACCTCCCCGGCATTTGCCAACTATGAGGACTGAGGAAAATCTGGAAAAAAAACTCCAATCAGGGAGGCCGGTCCTGGTGGGATTCGAGCCCCAGACCTCCCGCTCACAAATTCGCGCCTTAACGACCTCGGCCACCTGTGGCGGTCGGTAGATACTGATGATACATTTGATGAAATGATAAATTGGGGAATAATAATGTTTAAAGGAAATAATCAATTCAGAACTAAGTTCATGATACCTTCCCGGCATTTAAGGACTGGTGAAAATCTTGAAAAAACCTTAGTAACCAATAGATTTACAAAAAAGTGAAAAATTAATGCTTCAGAATAAAGGCATGGACTCAAATACTACTGCTATATTTTCCGAGTTAACTCTATATGAAATATTATGAGAATATCTGATAATTTTTTTTTGAAAAATAGTCACTCTGGTCATAGCAAGGCATATTAAACATTATCACTATATAAGTATTTATGTTGCACAGGAACTATAAAATGTTTATGTAAATTATATATTTACGCTGTTTTCCAGTAATGTTGCAGTTTTCGTGAGTTAAAGCTCAGTAGCGATACACTGTTAACAACGATCTTATATTTTATTCCAGTATTTTAAAGCTAAATATTAAATTTACTTTCAAATTTGATTTGAAAGCTCAGTCTTGCTCAACGGCTAGCCGTTTGTGTCTACACCCTAAATGGGCATTTCTGTGAAAAAGGGGTGAGGTGAGGTTGGCATTAGGTGATGATTCATGGACCTAGGAGGACTTCATAGCTTGTGGGCAGATAGAATACCACCAAAGCAGATGGAGTTTCCCCCACCCCAAGGGGTTCGAGCCGCTCACAAGAACCGCTTCCATAACGGACATCGGAGCAGAAATCTTACCAAAGCGCAAGTCATCGTCACACAGCACCAGCCCACAGCTCTGACCCTATAACAGAACCAACAGAATGAAATGTTAAGAAATAAGAAAGCAGGTAATTCCTGGAAAGTAAAACTGCATCCCAGCATTAGCCTAAGCGACCAGGGGAAACTACGATAAACTCAAAAAATTTGAATCCGGGACTTTCCGAATGCGAGTCGCTGAGCTACCTCGCATGGTAGTTTTAAACTTAGTATACCTTGAAGCTGTTTGCGAAAACAGTTTTGCGCATCAAGCCCTAGGTTGGTTACGTAGCATTAACTTTATATATAATTCGATAAGAATAAAAAGCCCGTCCCGCAGGAACTCCCGTAGGACTTCACCAATAGAGTAACTTTAAAAAAAGAATATAAAATTCATATTATGGCCTTATTATTAATGAAATAAGTTATGACATTACTGTGTGGTATTACAGGAACAAAATTAGAATTCTTCAATTCTTAAGTTTCACAAAAGAGATACCACATTATTATTATTATTATTATTATTATTATTATTATTATTATAACGCTTTCTAAAATTTTATTACAGAGTGCTCTTGCATACAAATATAATTCTCAAACACATATTTGATTAATATTTTACATTTTCCATCTTCCTTACGATGCTTTTGTTACATATAAAACAAATGAAACGTTAATAAAAAGTTTTATATGCTGAATTGATTTTTCATTTTATTTTAAAACAGTATAGAGGAAATTAAACGTAAGAGGGCTTTTAAGTTTCGGTTTTCAAGTATATTCCTTTTCCAATTGGTCCAATTTCCCTAATTTTCAGGAACTGTTTTTCATATTTTATTTAAATGGTATATACAGAGTTTCGTTGCGAAAAAGCAGATATTGCTGCCGCTAGAGTAGTTTTTAAATTTAGGGTTTCAGGAAAATTCCCTATTCTAATAATCGATGTTTCCTTGATTTTCAGAAACTATGTTTCTTATTTGATTTAAATAATATATGCCGAGTTTTGTTGTTAAAAAAAGTATTGGTGTTGCTAGAGCGATTTTTAAATTTTGGGTTTCAGGTAAACCCGCACTCCTAAAGCTGATCCCTGATTTTCAGAAACTATTTTACGGTGAATATTGAGTTTCGTTGCAAAAAAAAAAAAAAAAAAAAAACAAAAACAAATATTAATGCCACTAAAGCGAGTTTTAATTTTTGGGTTTCAGTAGCCCGATTTCACTGATTTTCAGAAATTATTTTTCTTATTTTATTTCAATGGCATTTACCTAGTTTCATTTAAAATGTTTTAATAGCGGTCGCTATAGTGATTTTTAAATTTCACTTTAAACCCCACTCTTTTTCAGGTATACCCCTCTCCTAATGTACTGATTGCCCTGTTCAATGGAAACTATCTTTGTCAATTTACTTTAAAGAAATTTACTAAATTTCGTTAATAAAAACAGAAATTTGTGTCCGATAGAGCTATTTTTTAATTTTTTTTTTAAAAAAAATCACTTTAGATTAACCTCCACCACCAATAGTCCAATTTTACTGGTTAACGAACTCGACAAATCCTTTGTTATTTGATGGTTGAATGCCGATTTCGTTGAGAAAATACAAAAATTGCGACTGCTAGAACGTTAAAAGACACACACACAAAAATATGTGTGTGAGAGAGACAGAGGGAGAGAGAGAAGTTTCACGGGTACAACCGCAATTCCTTCGGAATCCACTAACACACTCACTATATACACACCTAAGACCGAAACAAAATTAGAAGGCTTTGGTTTTTCACAGCATACTGTTTTGATCCTACTGAGATAAAGATTTCATTTACATTTAAGTCCCTGGTTTGAGTTTGACAATTTGCTTATATATGCGTTTTTCAATAGGAGATGGCATACATAGAGTCCAAAAATAGACGGAGTGTTTGGGCTGTTTTTTTTTTCTCCAAAGAAGCAGAATAAACCTAACTAAGAAGTATTTTATCTAAGGAAGCGATAGCAATAAGCAAAGGAAGGCGAAACATTTTGTTTGCATTTTATTGAACATGATGTGCATACACCCGTATTTAGTTGTTTGTTATAAATTTAAATAGAACGTAGATTATGCTAAAATATCAAAGATACTCTAAAACAAATTCTCAACAAACTATTACAAGTTTTTCCCATTTATACTTTCTCTTGTTTTCGCCTGTTTTTGACCCAAGTGCTGTAAGCTACAGTTTTCAAGAATGTTTCCACTGTGTGCGTGAGTGCGTGTTTATTATGCACTAAAATAGAAATAAACTGTAGGGACATTAACAATTTCGCAGAGAACATTAAATAGCCGGAGCGACCGAGGGTACCCACTGGAGTCGTCAAATCCATCACATTGCCTTTTCATAGCTGCTCCGTGAAGAGATCGCCAAGAAGTTTTATGGCGTTTAGGTAGGGCAAGGATACTCAACGACCACTCTAGCAAGCTGCGTCTTCCACTGTTAGTTGACTACTAAAAAGAGAATAGTCTGGTAAGGGTAGGGCGGTAGCTTAGATCTTGTGACTGTTCTAGCGTTTATAAACTTACGTTTAAGAGATTCTGCTAGTTAATTGAAATGAAAAGTTACTTAAAGCAACTTGATACTTATGTTTCACTATTTTAAATTTGTTTCATTAACGAAAACCGTGCTGTGAGAACTTTAGCTATGATAACAGTATCCATAGCAACAGCTCAAAGAATATTTTTATTATTAAAAGGTTTGAGAAACGATTTACGCAATTATATTGGAAACAGGCTATTTGCCCTTGCTTGGTTGTGGAAGTTTTGTCTGGCACCTCCAACCTGAGGAAGTGATCGAAAAATACCTATGTTCCTCAAAGATTTGTCACATTATATATATATATATATATTGTTTTGATTAACGAGTAAACACATACACATCTAGGAACACATTTTCTCCATAGCTTACTCTTGTGTTGAAATAGCTCAGCAAAAAAAGAGAGCTCTTACTGGTCGTACATTTCATTACCACGGCGGAAACATAAATACCTTAATGAAATGGAAAGAAATATAATTTTATTGAGGCCAATGTGCATTTTTTATCAAAAAATAAGGATGATTGACTCATTTTCTTTCATTGTCCATTTGAATTCATTCCTTTCCTGGGAGTCTTATAAAACTTATATGTATTTTTAACTTTGGACTCTTTAATCACAATTTAATCAAATAAAGTATATAGAAACGAAAATGTAAAAATTAAAATATCAAACTTTCATTCTAACTGGGATATTTTGTAAAATTCTTTAACCAGATTGTAACAGTTCCTCCGTTCCACCCCCACTAAAATATAGTCATAATGTACTTAAACCCAAACATATTTTGGCACTGTAATTAGTAATATAAATATTAGGTATATATTTGTATAATATGCTTTAACGTCAATGTAAGAATTGTGCAAAAGAGAAAGTTTCTTGGTGTTTTGTTACAGTAACTTGGAAAGTTAACAAAAGGTCATAAAACTTTTTACAATGAACCTGAGGGATACATGTAAAGTCCCTTTTTCTTTTTAGAAGGACTGCTATTGTTGGCTGATAAACTTAAAGATTTTTAAAACCGTTTGGGCATTGACCCCGACTGGCTGTTGTACTGTAAGCTCTTTAAACCAGCCAATGCTAATAAAATGTTTTAAACGTTCAAAAATTGCGAATGGTATGCGTGGTAGGTGAACTCAAACAAGCCAATGGAAAATGTATGTTTGAACTTTTAAAGACAGGCACGAAGATTGCGCGTGCCTATGTGACCCGGTGGCAATTGTTAAAATCAACAATTACTGATGGGAATCCTAGACACGCAGTTAGTATACGTATGTTAAAACATAATGCATTGTAATATATAGTGCTATTACAATCATATTGTAATAAGTGACGCTTTATATCTCAAAATGTGTTAGTTATGCGGTGGATTCCGTGGAGAGAAGTTATATTTTAAATTCCATTAGCAAAAATGTTCGTACTCAGTAAAGTGAAGCTATATTTTAGCATTTCGTGAAGATAAGTGGCGATTAATATTTCCTGTAAAAATTACAAGATTGGTGTTTGTGTTGAATGACAGGAGTTGCGAGTTTGAATAAATATCCATATAGGAAAATAGTACAGGGTTACAACAGGACCAAAAGCACCTTTTCGGGAGAGAAATGTAAATTATACCATTATATCTGTATCGTATTTAGACTGCATCAAATAATAGTTTCAGAACATATCGTAATCAGAAAAGTGTACTGTTGTGGTAATAACAAAACATTAATAAACTCGCTAGATTTCTATTGTGATTTTATTATACTTAAAATCTCACTCCTTTCACCCCAGAAGTATCAATTTGAAAAATCCAGCTCTGAACTAGCTGAGTATATTGTGGGGGTAGTTAAGAACGACGACACACAAATTTAGCATTCAACGTCTACGACGGCGTCACTCATAATTTCATTGCAGTTCGTGTGGATTTTTCATTTTTTGTTTAACTTTCATTAATCACTTAAAAACTAAGAATTTCCGGTCATATGTTTACATGGACTTTTTTCTTCTTGTTTTGGGGTGAGGAACACACTACCAAAGTTTGTAAAAGTATTTCTGAAACATCCTGTATATGCTCTTATTTTTGTTTCATTAGTTAGATTTGCATCTCGCTCCCTAACCAAAGTTGAAGAAAATTTGCATATGTATAGATTTGTGTTGTTCAATATATGATTCAACATTACATCATTTATAAAACGTGAAAAACATTCCAAAGGATATTTCAGTATTTAGCTGCCCCGGTTGATCCTGGAAAGTGGATTGCAATGTTCTCACAGATCTGAGAGGGGCATTTTTCATTCACTTGGTTGTTTTATCCCTTCCGCAGAATGATGCAACATTCCTTTCACTGTTCTCGTCACTCTGTTTACTATGGGAGTTGTGATCTGAAACAACCAGGTTTTCAGTCTCACTATCACTAGCAGGGAATTCCTGATCTTCAATTTTAATTGTTAATTCAAATATATAAAACAAATGATAATATTAAATGAAGTCGAACCTCGCTCCATAAGTAACTAAAACTGTCTTGAAGCTGAATGAGCAAAGTTTTACAGAGGGTTACACTACTATTCATGTGGGGAATAAATAAACACGTCCTTACTTGGAAGCTATAGCAGCCATGCCGTAGGTAATGATTGCAGTAAGACAACAATACTATTCCAGGAAAGCACTGGCAGAGAGAATAGAGTGATCAATGAAATGTCATTAAAAATATAAAGAGGCGGTTTGTTTTGACCCAGTTAAGAACTGATTACAGGTGCCAATGCCATAGTATCTAACTTTCAACAGTTAACCGGTCAGAAATAACGTTTTTTAATTCTCCCTTCAGTGCTGATTTCTAGATCAGTCGTTTTATAAAACTATTGTGTAATGCATATATGTAGCATGTGCTGCTCACCAAATACGTTAGGACTTTGATAGCATCACTCAATACATTTGGAAGGAGGTATGTAATTTTCATGTACGATAATTAATATGTTACTGTAATTAAAAACAAAATTTGGGATATTGGACAACCAGTTATGTTAGCTTTGTTGGAAAATTCCTTACACTTTTTTGAACATAACATGACTTCTTACCGCAACTGGGCTCAGACATATATAACATTTTTGTCTGCAAGATTACCTTAATGGTTAGTCATGAATGCTAGAATGGATCACCCTTCGATGCATATTATTGCGAAGTAAACAAAACAGCTTTTGAGATACGCAGAACAAGTAAACTTCGGTGAAGTCAAAACTTGCACTGCGAACTAAATTTGACTGTTATTGTGTAACTTCCTAATCCTTTTCTTTGCGGGGTGAGAGGAAGGAAGGTGCCGCTGTGTAGTATCTTTCACTTGCCCATACAAGAAGGCAGCCGAACCGTAGCGAAGAAGGCCGACTGGTTACGATACGATAAGCGCTGTTATAATGAAACAATATAGCTTTTTATATTCTATTATTTTCTTTTGTTACAAACAAATTGAACGAACGGAAAAAGTAACATTCAATTAAGAATAGTGCAGAAAAATTATGAAGATAAAAAAATAACAAGTTAAAAAGTCTTATTATGGAGTAATATTATTTTTTAATGTTATATTATTTTTTGAACTTTAACCAAACTAACTTAAACTGACCTAACTTATGAAAAAGTAACATTTATTGGATTAAGAATGATGCAGAGAAAGTGTTGTTGTGAAGTAATATTAATTTTTTATGTTCTCTTGTTTTTTTCTGTTGTTGTTAAACTTAAACTGAACTAGCCTAACCAAACGTAATCTACGAAAAAAGTAACATTTATTCCATTAATAATATTATAGAAAATTATGAAAATTAAAAAAAAAAAAAGATTTCAAGTAAGGAAAAAAAATATACTTGGTTTAATCGAACCCACGACATTTACATCAGTAGCACAACGCTGTAATCTACTGAACTAACAGAGCTTCATGCTCAGGAGTTGGCAAATGCCGGGGAGGTACCCTAAACTTAGGCCTGGAACGTTTCCTTCCTTAAAAAAATCCTCTCTCAATATATCATTTCATCTCATGTATCACCAGTGTCACCGCCTGTAGTGTCTCAGTAGTAAAAATGGGCGTTAAACACTTATAAAAATGCTCTGGAGTGGAAATTATTCACCTAATTGCTACTACTAAAATCGAAACCAGTCGGCAGTCTTCGCTACCGTTCGGAACAGCAGATGCCTTTGTTTCGTATGGTTTCAAATCTACCTTTCCTTCAAGATGATTTTACAGACCCCTTATAAGATAATATCTCTAGTTATTCACAGAGGGGAGAAGGCATAATTTCGAATGGCCATACCCACATACAAGTGTGGCCTAAACTCAATAAAACTTGCTTTGGCGACGATTAAGTATTTTATCTGCGAGAACATTACAGAACACCTGCCACTTAGCAATTTAAAACTATTGGCAGAAGAAGCAATTACTTCAGTGACCAGACAGCTGGCAGAACTACCGCAGGCATGCAATATCTGTCGAGGATATGTTTGGGAAAAGAATGGGAGTATGGAATGTTCTTTTTTCAATTAAAAAAATAAGTTAATGTTATCAAAGTTGTTTCTTGAGCTTTAGATCTTTAGCTTGTCACATTACGGGAAAAAAGAAGGTACCTTAAATTAGCGCTCTTGATGAGCTATTTTACAATGAAAAATCATACAATGCAGTGGAGCTGGTACTAACAAACAAACACCAATAAACACAAACACGCAAAGGCTATGTCTTGCTCTCGTAATAGCACAGAGTAAATCTTCGCTCCACCGCTGCCACCAAATATAAGCACCAGTTTTCAAGCTAATAACAACATTAGCATAACATAGTCAATGAACTGTTTACGAACCTCAGTGAGTTCGTATTTACACTCGCTCTGTATATATTACAACCTATTCGCACACCAGTGTGATAATATTAACTCGGCATAAAACGAGATTGCAACTGTTTCAAAATGTTTTGCTATACTTTTTTATGTAAAAACTAAGCTTCAGAGGCCTTCCCTCGTTTCAAGAATTGCATACAACTTTTCGTATCGTACTCAGCAGCTATTCCTGTTCTGTTGTTCAGTTCTTAAAAACATATTCTAGCAGTAATGTTATCACTGCAGTTATCACTGGTGATAAACCTCCGTTTCTCTCGAACCATTTAATCAACTTACTGAACACGGTCTTCACTAGCGACAAACCTTCGTCCTTATCCACCTTCATCATGAACATCAGTTCAGCTTTCTATAAATTTCCCTACATCATTCACGCACAACACCCTCACTCATACAGTTTGAACCATAAACATGGCTCATTTTGCGATGAATTTCTGCTGCACTATTACCTTCTGCCTTAGAAAACGAATGACGCTTCGCAATTCGCACTTCGCGGGAGAATCAATCATGCTGGTCATGTTGAAGTGTCTGTAGCTCAGCTACAACTGATGTATTGGACTTGGCCTTATTTTGGGGTGGTAGCACAGTGCGCAGATCCGCCTCCTTATGCTTGTCTGGTCACGTAGCACAGCGATTGGAGGCTGAATAGCCCTGGTATGTATACCCAGTTTAACTGGAATAATAAATACTATTTCTATTACCACTTCTACTACTACTACTACTACTACTACTACTACTACTACTACTACTACTTCTACTACTACTACTACTACTACTACTACTACTACTACTACTACTACTACTACTACTACTACTACTACTACTACTACTACTACTACTACGACTAAAAACGTTTCAGACCAGCAGCGTCCCAAACAATTCAGGGTGTGAAACGTCCGATGAATTTTGCTCAGAGGATTCTTCTTTCAGGTTTGAGGTGCTTTACGTGCAGTAAGTCTACGACGCGGAACCTCACAACCTTACTTAGGATTTTTACACTCAAAAATCCATCTACCCGGCGTCTATTAAACCAGTATGGTTACCACTAAACCACCAGGACCGACTCATTACTTAAAAACCGCTGAAGATACTTCTTCAAAATTCAAAAGCGGAATTAATCCGAGACACCATGTCAGAGCTGCTGAAAACACACATTCTTGGTTGGCAGCCTCATATGCACTAGTGTCTTGTCGTGGAGGAACGACAACCTGGAATTTATCTTGCACAAACCATAGACATGCTCATATTTTTGTCAATTATTTTCCAAACTGTCCATGTCGAAATGCCCATGCCTTCTACTATTTGGGAGTTCGTCACCCGTTTGTTCTCTTGGGCTGTTTCTGCTGATCTATTGTTGAGGACACAGTTAACTCTTGCAAGGTGACCTGCTATCTTGGGTTCTGAACGATAAGAAAGAGAGCACCAGATGGTCATCCTCAACATTACCCATAGTAAGGCACTGACTCCGTTACAAAAGTTTCGTAAACTATGACCTACTGATCCGTAAGTCACACCAGAAGACATTTCATTATCATGACGTTATGTATGAACATTTCGGCAAATAGTTATTTACTTAAATTCTCCCTAACCTTACTAGTTATGGGTAATTCAATTTAACGCTAAATAAAAAGTTGTGTCTCTTTGAAAATTAATTTTTGAAAATGTGCACATTTATTTTAATCCTCAAGTAGCAAAAGCTGAGCTAATAGAGACATTTATGCTGTCTATAAACTCATTTCTGTCCATAATCTTGAAGCGCCGATTTTGCCTCCGAATTATAGAGGTGTAACTCAATTTCATTGGCTTGGGCTAGTAAAGAATTTGCATATTCCCAGTACGAAAATGTTAATACACAGTTCACCCGAAGCTTAGTCCTCTAGATCAGTGAACACGGATATTGACTTTAACCACGAGAGTACGCTCTTTAGGGCGCGTGTTTTCCTTGGCCACGAAGGTGATGGAAAACCAAACCCCCGTGAGAAGTAAGAAGGGTGGACAGAGGGTGTGTTTACGATGCCTGCATCTTATCCCCCAAGACTCCACTCTATCAGCCGCCAAGTCTGCTCTGTTGGGATCCCTGCTTACCTCGCGTGTCGTATTTCCCGTAGAAAAGAATGCCCCTGGATTTATGAGCCTCCTGACCCGTCCACTTCAGTCCGGTAGTCGTTAATTCCTGCGTTGTCTGATGGGTAATTTGTTTTTACCAAACGGCACTCATCTGGGAATGCTTCGAGACTGGTTTAATATATTGCTTTGCTCTTCTGATGTACCTGCTGCTTCATAATCCTATTGATGTTGCCCACAATGAATGAGGATCTTTCTTTAACTGCTCTTAACTTTAATACAATATGTATACTTATGTTTTGGGATCAGTAGAGTCGAATTTGCTTTCACATAAGAACTAAATGCAACGTATTCATTATCAACAGATGGCATCCACTATAGAAATAAATATATAAAACAACTAACAAATGTTCTTCGCGTTACTCTTAAAGAAGGAACATGTTTTATGTATAGCTAGTACACAAATCATGCTATGTTTCTGATAATTATTCATAAAAAACGAGCAGAGTGAACCATTGAACTTGGCCCATCAACAGCCTTATTAGAAAGTATATAGATATCTGAAATATCTCATAATTTGTACGACAACTTTCATTGTTTCATGTTTATTAAAATGTATTGGTTCATTCAAAGGTCACAGCTACCTCTTTACAGAAATATCGAGGAAAGATGATTGAAATGTCTTTGACCTAAGCGATTGAAATTACACTGTTCTGATGAAGAAGAAGAAGAACTACTACACCGTTAGTCAAAGTTTCACATGTAGAATATTTCCTTCCTTGCTAGTACCAATCCAGAATATCATTTTTTTTTGATTGGTTCATTTACGGACGCTCTTTAACATCTCAGGTCATCAGCGTCCCATTCAACTCAGGGCGTGAAACGGCCGACAAATTTTGCTCAGAGGCCTCTCTTTCAGACTTGAGGTTCTTTTTCGTGCCGTAAATGTACGACATGGGACCTACGGTCTTACTTCCCTTCCGAAGGATTCCTTACGATTTTTACGCCCAAAAATCCATCGGTCCTGGCCGGGTTCAAACCCACGATCTTGGGTTAGAAGGCCAGTATGAGAATATCATGTTCTTTAGCGAAACTTTAACATAAGACAAAAATTATTTTAGGAAAGGTATATAAAATGTTAGTAGAAAATATAACCTTTAAAGATTACCAATTCTCCAAAATTAAATATCAGTTACCAACATTACTGTCCTAAATGGCGCCTGCTTTCAACAAAAAATTTGAATGCAATATTAAGGAATAATATAAATCACTAATCCTTAACGCAAATGTAAGGGTAAAACTTACACCAAGAAAATGGTTCTCTTTAAAATAAGTTTCATTCAGCTGGAAATCCTACACGGGCAGGGAGAATGTAATACAATAACACTTTTAATTTAAAGAAGGGGAATTCTCTTAAGAATTTTAAACGTTGATATAAAATACACACTCTGAACTCCTTATATAAAAGTGTGCTCAATGTAACATAATTTACCTAGTCACTGTAGTCAGCCTCAACGCAGTAATTAAGACAAAAGGACATTTAATGATTAATTTAGTATAAAGCCCCGAAAGTGGGGACGCCAAATACGGTGAGTAAGAAACTTACCAATTCCTCAGCAACCACAAGGCCCAGGTGAAGCCATGCACCTAAGCGAACAAAATTCCAATAATGTTGTTCAGTTCTGTATGTAAAAACATTTAAAATACCCCCAAATATAGAAGTAAGCACTGCAGACAGGATCCAGAACCTTAAGAATGGTGGAAAAGCTTCGAAAACTCAAATATCAAGCTAAGTCAGGAAGTCAATGAATATTTTATACTACTTGGGAGAAATATTTCATGTTTTATTTTAATGTGTTTGAAAAGAACGCACACACTAATAAAATAACAATATCGTGAAGAAGCTTTATATTCATCGAAGGTGAACATAAATGCTTGGGGTGTTTTCAGAAAAAACAGAAATAATGAGCTTATGAAAATCTTTCAGAAATGTTGAAAGTTTATAAAATGCTCTCCTTAATGTTTCTATTTTATTCTTCTCTGTTTTATTACGATATATTCTTCTTTAATAAAAATAATGACTTAATTAATATTTGTAAAAGAGTATTCTATTTTTCACGATATTAAGTTAGTATTACAAATGCAATAACCTATTGCAATTTAAGGTATCCAAACTATCAGGTTTTAAAAGAAAATGTCCAACACTATGTATTAATTTGGAAAAACATTTCTTCTGATTTTAATTCTATTTCTTTTTATTATAGCGAGTTTGGTAAACGTCCACTAGTATCACTAATTAACTGGAAATTAATTCTTATATTTGTAGGCCGTTTTTATCTACGTTCAGTTTTTCTGTGTTTCTAGTATCACTAGTTAACTAGAAATTAATGTTTGTAGTTGTAGGCCATTTTTATCTATATTCAGTTTTTCTGGTGTTTTTAAATACATGAATGTAAAAAGTTGAAGGCTATGTTTCTTGGAGGAAGTAAAGCCGTGGGTCCCCTGTCGTACATTTACGGCACGAAAAAGAATCTCAAGCCTGAAAGAAGAGGCTTCTGAGCAAAATTTGTCGGCCGTTTCACGCCCTGAATTGAATGGGACACTGATGACCTGAGATGTTAAAGAGCATTCATAAATAAATCAAATAAAATAAAATGATTCTTGGAGCAATTCTTATGCTCAAATTATATTAGTTTCTGAAATTAGATAAATTCTTCCGACAGAAAAAAAAATGAAAGAAATAAACATTTAAGGGAATCTCATTACCATTCGGTTATGTCCATTCAATGCATGTGACTGTCATCACAACAGCTAGGACAAAATCTGCGCAAACAGTATCTAACGTATTAGAATATCCAATTCGCGAGTTAGCATACACAACATCAGAATATGAGCGGGGGGGGGGGGGTAGTCAAAATGGCAACATTCACTCCTTAATAACAGTGCACATTTTTGTTCTGAAATCATTAACAGTATATTAGAACAAGATTATTAGTACGGTGTTAGCTTTTTTTTTTAAATCTAAATTTCCATAACTGTACCTGAGTCTCGGGTTGTTTACACTTTAGTGCTACCATACAAATCTCTCTCAAGAGTGAAATATCAATTCACCAAGTAGATTCTGTCATAACTCTAGTTAATACATAATAAAGCTCAAAGTTGGTAAATAATCATTGATTTCATTCCCAAGAGTTAAATTTACCCCCACTTTAGAAAATGGTTGTGCTAATTAGTTTGAACATCTTTCGATAACGAGACAATGGACTCTTTATCACTCTAAATTAACTGATATTAACTGATATCTCGTCTTCTATCAGTCTAAAATTCTTTATTACAAAGGATTCAGCAACAATACATTTTAATTGGGTATCATTAAAATTATAATCACCATCCTTAATACTAAAAACACTATAACATTTTTAAATTCCAAATTATTTCATATGAAATTATTTAGATATCTAAAACAATATTCAAAAAGCAACTCAATTCAAAGAAAATGATAACATCCTGTTAAGTAAGGTGAGCCAAATAACGCCAATAATGCATTTAACTCCAATAAACTAATTCTTGAAAGCGATACCAGATTGCAGTATTGCACCGTAGGATTCTGAATTTAATACATGCAGTGATGAAATGAGCTAGTCAAAAGTCTGGCATAATTTACTATTGAAACGCTATATCCTTCATTTGCTAATGTGTGCAGCTACTGAAGAGTTGTTACTAGTTAGCTCATGTACATAACATTGGAAAAGTTAAAGTAACGGATGGTTGATGATAAATACTTGGAAGCATTGTAACGCATTGGTGGCGCTAAAGATCTACATATATTTTAGATTATTCACGACATATATAATTAGTACTTATTTGTTTAACAACACTCCTTGCCTGTGGATCTGTTTTTGTTTATATGCAGAAAATGCTCAAAACAGACATTAAAAAAAGAAAGAAGTTCCAAACATAGTTTCCTGTTTCTGATCTTTTATCTTGAAACTGTACTGACGGCCTACCCCCCACTAAAATATAAACGTAATATAATATGTCTATTACAAACATAATCGCAATATCACTAGAGGTATCTGCGAATCCGACCGTGAAAACCTACGTTCCCTCATAATCATAATATTTTATGTATTGTAGTTAGGATGTGATTCCTTGTATGTATATATTTATAATACGGTATAACTGCAACCTGTAAATTGTATGTAAACAAAAGAGAAAACTCCTTGGTGTTTTGTTTCGGAAGCTTAGAAAGCCAACAAAAGAGTCATAAAATCTCTATTCAGAGGAAGTAACTAGAGGGTGGCGTATGAAGCCCCTTTCTTTTTAAAAGGACAGCTACAGCAGCGTTAATAAACTCAAGGACTTTTAAATCATTTTGGGGCTTTGACCTCGACCGGCTGTGGAACTGTCAGCCCTTTAAACCAACAAATGCTGAAAAAATGTTTTAGACCTTAAAAAAATAGCGAATGGTATGAACTTTTAAAGATAGGCGCGAAGATTACGCGTGTCTTTGTGATTATGTGGCAATCGTTAAGAAAATGATTATTGATTTGAATATAATATATAAGGAAGCAGTCACTCCACTGGGGCATTCAGTTCGCAGAATTAGTTGTAAGTTCGGCGTTGCTGAGGCACGCAGCTATAAGATCTACATGCGGCAAGATACCGCCATTCTACTTTCAGTTTCACGTGTAGCGGCATCCATCTATAAGTTTTACACGCGGCAACTAAGTTGGTATCGGCGTAGCTAAGTCTATCCAAACAAATACCAGAGGACGCGAAAGAGTTTAGACACAATAATGTACCAATATATAAACGATGTTGCATCGCGTGCTCATTAACACTATTGAATTTCTCTCCCAGTCCTGTTGAGTACGAGTCAACCAAATAGCCGAATTCACCCTGTCTTTGAAGCGTTAACACCACCTAAGCGACCTATAATCAATCTACAAAACCGCTTCAAAATTGGCATCACAACGCGAGGCCACTCGAGTTGACAACGAATCGCTTCAAAATTGGTACCCAACCTGGGGCACTTAGCCAGAGCCTACTAAACGCTTCAAAATTTCGCGTCCAACGTGGCTGCCCTATCAAACCGCTTCATAACTTGAGGCCAATGTGGAGCTGTACCTACCATCTCAATCTCTAAATTAAGGGAAAATAATTATAATTGAGTATGTATATATATAATTTTAACAGGTATTCAAATTTGGTGGTTCATTGCATATTTTCCTCGCCTACTGTTTCATAGCTTTCAAAAAAATTATAAATTATCTGTATTAGAAAAGAGATGTCATCAGTTGGTTCCAGTGTTTCTAATAACACCACTAAACAAACTTTTCCTAGTTGAGTTTATTAGATATCCAGTATAAAATAAAATCTATGTTGTTGTATAAAGTACGATATATTTGTCATAATTTGTTCATTTTTATAAGTTTATTTCCATATCTAAAGCAATTTCAGTGTTAAGGTGTCGTTATTTGGTCAGCTTACCTTATGGGATTGAAATTCTTCCTATAGAGATAGAATAAAGTAACGGTTATTATAATAATATCAATAATAATAGTAATTTATTATCCACAACATGCTTTTAGAAATAAGAAAGTTGTTATTGAACTAGGAAGCGATAAACATTAATATAGTATTAGTATTAACAATGTAACAATTCTGTGATGGGCTCCAACTGTGACCATAAAAGCATACTTTAATTTCATCTAAAACATCATTTGTAGCACTTTGTGTAAATGTTAGGTTTATATTGTCATTGTTTAACGTAAAGGCGGGTTATTCTTCTGCGGAAAGTTCTGGTATATCTTACTTAACCAAACTTGTAGCCCATTCAAATCACACATTTGAGATAACAGTAATGAGCTCAGCATCTGTTCTGTAGTCCACATGCCTTAAAAAAAAAAAAAAAAAAAAAAAAAAAAAAAAAAAAAAAAAAAAAACCTACCTTTTGAAACCAATATGATTAGAGTTCACAATTCAGAAATCAGTAGCAAAGCAAAACAGGCATAAATTGTTTAATGCTTTTTAATTCTTTTAAAATAAAGACTTGGTTAACAAGAAATATAGAGAACAAAAATAGAAGGTGAAAAATCACAGTACAAATGTACTTCCAATATCACGAAACATAAAAAAGAAAAAAACTATAATCTTCTCGCCTTGACCTCCTCCCCCCAGGGAAAGCTCGCCAAATCAAACGAAAGAATGTTCTTTTTAAATTTTAAACATTTCCACATGCTATTATTATTATTATTATTATTATTATTATTATTAAAGTTTTTATACATGCTCAAAACAAGTATAGCATGATAAATGTAATAACCTAGCTTAGCGATGTAAGTGTAACACTGTTGGCAGCCCGAAGGCAGCTTGTATCTCTTTAGGGAAGTATTTTCTTGCTTGCCTCTAGTCGTTGGGAAGACATAATAAAAACGACTGTGAGTCATATGTTTATATTTATCTCATGTTTGCCTTTCTCTCCACGCGATGGAAATGAAGTTTTATGGTAGATGATTGCGTGTGACACTTGAGTGATGTTGCTTGAACAGATAACTTCAGGAATTACATCTGTGTTGTTTTGTAGCCTACAATGGAGACAGCAAACCTTTGTTCGGTGGCGGATTTCTTGTTTGTCGTATGGACCTTTACGTATTGATGTATCCTCCCCAGAAAAACTTAAATTGTTCTGTGAACTAAGGCAGCATTTATGAGCTGCCACCCCCATATTTAATTAGATTAATTGTAGTAAATAATTTTATGTAACTTCATTATAACCATGAGTGTAATGTCATTTCCCTGTACAAGTGTTCAGTTATGTGTAAAATGATATTTTCTCGCAAGTCTGCAGAAAGCCACCCCCCAGTCATAAATGCTGACCTGGGAATTTCTGTAGCCTGTTGTAACAATATATTACAGAATCCTTGAGCCAGATGTTTATTGGTATTCTGATAGAGAATTTCTTAAGCAGCGTAGGCACCATAAAACCTTTGGCGACTACAGGGATGAAAAGACAGGCCGATAACCTCTTCAAGGGAAGAAACCAACCGCTTGAGTTGATTCTACATGGAAAAAGTCACGTAGACCATGTTTATTTAGTTTGTAATTTTGTGGCCTGCAGTCAGTTTTGCAAGAGTATTCGGCGGGGGCAATATCAGCGAATATTAAAGTGACTTAATTCATTTTGAGGAATTATATAAGAGTCAAAATGAGTATTTAAAAATTCAGGATATTCATAACTTCAATATCATTGAGGTCCAATGGTTTTAATTGATAGATTAGGGAAAACGGAAGGGCTTTCTCAGTTCCGTTCAATTGTGGAAAGCGGTATTTAGTTTTGAAAGAGTATTAAGAGGACGAGCTTTATTAGTTAAGTGCAACAGTGTTATAGTTTATGTCCAGTAGTGTATGAACAATAAATTGTGTCAGCTTCCATAACGAAAAAGTATTATTAATCTCCAAGATTCCTTCCCCTATGGTCACAGGACTATAACATATCCAGCGGCAGATTCTCAACAGTCGTAGCAAAATATAAATCAGCGGTAACCATCGTCTGAGAGGAAGGAATTATTTACCCTTGAGATTGAAATTTAGATTGAGATTGAGAAATAATTTCCTTTTCCGAAATCTTTCCCTCCATCCATTCTGGTACATATATTTATTTAAACACCGTTGCCTTATTTAATACCGCTGCAGAACATATCAGCAAAGAGGAAAATGTCTTTTATTTTTGTTATTATCATTATGGGAAATAAAAGGTACTGCACTTCCAGGTATTTATTGTATAATTTCAGAATTTTGAGAAGTTATAACATTCTGGTGTTATTTTAGTACTTGTTTGTAAATTTGTTATTTCCAGACCGTCGGTCCTGGTGGTGTAGTGGTAACCATACTTGCCTCTTAAACCCAAGAACGCAGGTTCAATCCCGGCCAGGATCGATGGTTTTTTTCGGGGTGTAAAAATCCTAAGTATGGCTTCCTTCGGAAAGGAAGTATAGCCGTGAGTCCCATGTCGTACATTTACGGCACGAAAAAGAATCTCAAGTCTGTAAGAAGAGGCCTTTGAGCAAAATTTGTCGACTGTTGCACGCCCTGAATTGAATGGGACGCTGATAACCTGAGGTGTTAAAGAGCGTCCGTAAATAAAACAAGTCAACAACAATTATTTCCAGACCTAAATGTTAAGGTGGCGTTCTTTGGGCAGCTTATTGTATGACAGATACAAAGATACAGGGATATAATAAAGTAACAGTTGTTATAATAATAATAATAATAATAATAATAATAATAATAATAATAATAATAATAATAATAATAATAATTTATTGTCTATAATAATGTGTTCAAGTTATTATTGATATAGATACTGAAAATGTTCTAAACTTTGTGTAATTGACTACTTGTGATTCATTTAATATACATTTTAATTTATTTTAAAATAATATTTGTATTTTTAGTGCAAATGCAACAAAAGAGTTAAATTTTTATTGCCAATGTATGGATAAATGATGAACTTTTCTGTAGCAGTTCAGGCAGTTCTTAACCAAACTTACAACCCATTCAGCTCACATTTTTGAGATAATTCTTAGTTACTTCCAACAGTAAAAGTTGAAAAGGGTGAAGAAAGCAGTGCTTTCAGCGTCTATGTCTCCACGTATATGTGTATATATTTTTGTGCCGTTCTTTTACCGTACCCTTTCCCCTCATTATGTTAACTAGCGAACATGTTAAGTAGCTCCATATTCTCTCTCTATTGGCCTAAGCACATCAGGCCGATGCGGCCTGAATGGCTTCATCCTTCCGGAACTTAAAGATCAATGGTCTTTTACTTTCCTGGGTTGATTTGATACCTAGGATCTTGGGCAAAATAAATCGTCCCAAATTTTGGCTACGTTACAGAAGGCAGTCGTCCATGCATTGGTAGTATTACTGTTTCTTTCAAATTCAATGATGCCCCCTTTCTGACGTTATCTCTAAATTTCTCAGGACTGGGGCCAACTACACATTTCAATCAGCATTTAAAGGTGCACATTTCTGGGATGCTTTAGCATGTACTTTCTTCTTGTTACAATTTTCTATGTAAGGATTTCCTCCACGACATTTCCAATTTTAATGAAATTGCACTCTTTATTAATTCATTTTCCAAGGCATTGTCATTGGGGACAATTTCAACTTGTTGAATATTTTAATATGTAAACTTTTAAATTTGTCAAGATTTTTATACATTTCTTTAAATAATAAAGGGAGAGCTCTCTCAAGCATTTGTATGAACTTCTTGTTATAATGTTAAAGTGAAAATAGTAAGTTTTTTTCTCCCGTACAATAAGGTAACTCAGCTTTTCAGGCCAGATTCTGGTGGTTATTTTC
Organism: Metallyticus violacea; assembly: GCA_030762175.1. Taxonomy (NCBI): domain Eukaryota; kingdom Metazoa; phylum Arthropoda; class Insecta; order Mantodea; family Metallyticidae; genus Metallyticus; species Metallyticus violacea. The sequence goes on from CM060842.1 coordinate 76,461,091, forward strand.
AATATGCTTTGAATAGTATCTTGCTGTGCCATTTTCGGAGAGGGGGGTTGCCAAATTAAATTACTAGCAGGAAGTATTTGCATGAGGTTTGCGGCTGTGATGCTTCTCATGTTAAAATGTTACAACGCACACACACACGCACACAAGCACCAGTACATATTGGGACCAAAAGTTAACCACTTGAAACGATAACATTTGAGAGTAATTTATACTTTGCATAAAGCTAAATTAATAACAATTATGGCAACAATTACATCAAAACACCTTTGAATATTCCTTATAGCGTTAACATGAACTATGTATGCAGGAATTTCATTTCCCTCTTCATGCTTTATAAATTTTATAAATTTAGTCCTTTAAATCGTTCATTATACACATTTATTATAGTTTGTGGTCTGTTTTTTTACAGGTCGTTGAAATTGATGTGCTGTTCACAGATGTGGAGTGATTAAGATGATTCCTGGATTTTATTGTAAGTACCTTTTATGTATTGTTTTTATAATTGCTGATTACAAGATTACAAGATATTAAATAATGTGTTTATAAATGTACTTAATAATTCTAGAAATATACTAGCTTAGGTACATCAAATCCAAGTGTAATTTTTAACAATTTAAAAGTTAATAGAAACCGTTTAGTGATAAGAATAACAATTTATGCTCTTATCTTCTAAACCATAAAGACTAAATTAATGATATTCGAATCATTGTCTACCAGCAGCATCACAAACTTATAATTTTGAAAATTATTGTTTTAACTTTTCAAAAGTTCACTCATTGGTATCTTTAACGAGTCATGTTTCAATTTTTGGCTTTCTGTTCATAAATTATGTCATACTTTTTTTAGACATAAACTGAATTTATTGTACTATGACATAATGTTGAATAGAGACTTTTGCTGAATTACATTTATATTAAAAAAAACGTTTATATTGGAATATCAACTAAACTCGCATAATTATTGAATTAGAAAATTCTATTAAACTAAGCACCCTTCCAGATGACTTAAGAGGTTTTGTTTCGAACGAAGCTGCATATGTGCTGTACCCCAGAGGGTCAAGTGTTCATAACAAAAGAAACGGCGAAGGCGGTCTTGTGGTAAGAGCAGCAGAAATATTGGCACTAGGGCTCCCACATATTTAATGAAACCCTGCTCCTCCTCCTCCGACGCGGAACGCCACTGTATGTGTATGGAAAAGAACAAACGACTACACACTACTGACACTCCTAAATCGGCCTTCCCCTCCTCCACTTTTTGTGTTTTCCGGTGGAGTTTTTATTGAAGACGTACTGCAATTTGTTTCCACCCCCCTTTAGACGTCCTCCCTTTCCTTTCTTAACCATCCGTTTTCTCTCTTTATCCACCCCACACCCTTTCCCATTGCTACTTGCTCCTTTACTCTGTCTGGTTACAGAGGCGGCCCGTGCTTGCGATACACGTTCACTGCTACTTCATGTGCAATGCAAACAAAAATAGTCTTCTGCATACACACATTGGGATAGTTCTCTGGAAAGTGATATCAAGTTAGTACATTTATAAATTATACTTTAATAAAGAATCAGGCCCTGTAATAGAACAAATTCTGCTGTTATGACAACTACTTCTTTTTAAAACCAGCAAATTGATATTGTCACGTGCTCAGGTCAAAGAGTCACAAAATTAGAAAAAATAGTTATATGTATTTTATGGATAAAATATCTTATATTCTTTCGAATGATTGAAATTAGCAATGGAAATTATCCAGGAAGAACTTATAGCCACAATGTTTCAATACAAGCCGGACTTAGCTCGCAATGAAGCTCCTGTTTGTCTCATACGAACAACGGGATGGGTGCAGTTTGCACATATCAGTTTGTTAATCTTGTTCCTTGAAAATTTAGCCACATATAACATATTTTTAACATTTACACCCTAGAGCAAAAGTACGCTCTAGATGTTGAACGACTCGTTTTTGGCCTTTGAAATTACTGGGTGTCTAGGGTATGAATAAGAACAAACGGATCAACTTCTCACAGAAAGGACGAGGAGCTAGCATCGCCACTTCTGGTTATTACCCTGTTTAAAAACGGGGTTAAGGGCGGCGAGAGAGGGGCGATAGACACCAGAGAGAATCGAGAGAAGCTACGTAATGCCCTGAATCGAGGAGGGACAAGTGGATCCTGTCTCGGGACCCAGCGGAGCCGTCATCAGTTAGTTAGCCTCAGCACTGCATTTCCCAAGGTAAGGGAAGAGCCATCATCATTATTATTAATACACCCCTCAGTATTAAAGATTATTCCAATAAATAGTTCTAGCATCATGGGAACGAATCTTCCATTGGAGCTATGTTCCCCATTACTCACTCCAAGACTCGGTACGGAGTATGCCCGAACTAGGCTTACCGAGATTGGTCGTGACATATTCGTGGAGGCGCCGGGCTTTCTGGAGGGCTATGGTTTCGATTCCATCCTTTATAATGCTAAATCGTGACATATAGGCTTAATATATATGAAGTCTCTGGCCAACGCAGTGTACAGAACCTGAAGGTATTTCATTCGATCCAAAACACTCTTAGGCTTGCAAAAGTAAGAGCAAAAAAACCGACTCCCTTAACTGCTATGAAAACCTAATGGGGAATAGAGGTCCTTCTATATTAGAAGTGACTAATAAATTAATACATTTTTGCGAAGAAAATAAAAGAAAAGAAGATCGTGATTTTGGAGGCACTATCAAGGAGTGAAAGATCGTTTAAAAACACAAAGAATGCCAATATACGGAGCTCTAGAACTGTTTTGCATGGACTTCATTCCCATAATTTTACTCCTTTAAAGATGAGCCATATGACCTACTCCGTCCTTAATCTTCAAAACATCTCAACTGCGCCGTATCGAAAAGTGAAATCTTGGACAATGAACTTAAAACTTTAGCTATCATTCTCCATGAAGTATTAACTCTATACAGACCGGTGAGCTAACTCAGGCAGTGAAGGAACAGGCGTATATTGTTGCTGCAGTGACTTCGACGGAGAAAGTGTAGCTATTGAGAAAGCAGCGCAATATGTAAAATCCCTGCCAACATGATCTATTGCCTATTTCGTTGACTCAAATCCGAAATGTAAGCAGTCATTCACAACACAGAAACTGAGTAATCTTTTTCCTTCGGTTTGATGATTGCATACAGTATGTTACAAGTTATGTATGCATGCAAAGTGACGAAACTTTAATCACATCGCTGAAGTTGCTAAGGCTTTAACCAAATATAGTAGTCTTTACATTCGTTTTTTGCTGGCACATGGTGTGGCTGAAATTGTCAGAGGGAAGAACGAGATACTTCAGATATCAAGAGATGTTCCACATGTTGCTACAGACACATCTCTGTAGAATTGAGAGAGCAGTGCCCACTCTGCATGAAGTGGTCACCTGACACTGTCTATGCCCTTACCCCTAGCCGTTACTTACGGAGCTCCATGCGGGCCAGAAGACGTTTCCATGGGCGGGCTTTGGCTAATAAAATCAAATTAAGTGAAACTTAAATTGCAAATATGGTTCGTGTATTTTATGGGTATTATTTATTAATAATGTTCAACTTATGCTTTCGCAAATATTACTCGTATTTATGTATTAAGTATGAAGCGTCATTAAAAACAACATACAGTACTTAATTTCTGAAGTATATATTATGTGCATGTCAAGCAGAACGTTCTTTATTTTTAAATTAGATAAAAATAAAACCCATAACAAAATCTACTATTAAAACACACTATAAATTTTAATGCATTCAAATCTGCCTAAATTGCTTTCAGAAATATGTGTAATAGCAAGATACACAGCTCTAAAACAGGACGTTTTGCAGCTCTGTAGGAGAAATATATTATAATAGTCCTAATATTTCTTAATTCAAAGTGTCTTGTTAATACATTCATGGAGCAATTCATCATTTTGATAGTTTGGTGTTACTGTTAATAACTTTACAATTTTGCATGCGCTTGAAACCTGTGTTTTCTTCCTCATCGTCATAATCATCAACAAGTAATTTGTTCATGATCCCTTCTGAAATCTCCCCATTCGTTAATCTTCTTTCAAAAACTATGTTGTTTATAGTTTTTTTGTTAATATTAATTTTAATGGTATTAGAAGTGTTGCTCATTCGTTTTAAATGAACGTCTCACATAACGTATTTCCTCTCAGTTTCTTTCACGTGAACATTTACAAATTCATGCCATTAAGCATTTCTTCATGTGTGATTCATTTTAATAGAACTTACTAGGTTCATATTTCATTAAAAATAAACTTACTTAGAGGAAGAGTATTTCAACTGTCTAGATCTATTGACTCTATTAATCCCTTACTTAAATTGAGGTTATAGTTTTCAATTCGGCAGAAATAGATCACCAAAATGAGATTTTGGTTAATTTTTATCGCTCAAAAACTGCAAACATTATATTAATTCAGATGTATGACTTTCTGATAATTAATTAATGAACTGCACATTTTGTTTTACAGAAATTGTAATAACTAAACAGAAACCATTCAATAGCTTCTGTTCTCTTATAATGCACAAGCCGCCACTGTGTGGCATACAAAGGCTAGGCCGGAAAAGCGCCGCCTCTTTCCGCATGCTTTTCTTTTGATTAAAATCTGTGTTTAATCAAAGTTTTACCGGGTCCAAATCTCATTGATCTGACACCAGGATGGGGCTGGCCGACTTCCTTTGGCACCAACTGCCTCCCCTCAAGATTATACATCCACATCAAAGAGATGTGCGCTTGCCTCTTTTCACAAAAGATGAGCGAAAATGATTTTCATAAAAGGAGAAGAAGAGGTATGGATGTTGGTAGCAGCGTGACGGGGAGGAAAAACAAACTAGAGCTACTGAGACAAAAGACGACACCATTCTTTGAGCTCTTTTGTCAACGTCGAGCTTCTCTGGAAGTGCGCACCTTCGTTGCTTCTTTCTGTTTCATCCTAAATTCTTTCTCTAGGAGGTGATGAAAAAGGCAAGCGTGAAGTTGACTCCCCGAGAAGGTGGGAGGTAATGGGTGACGGGAAAATTTATTTTATTGAAAACATTGAATCACAGTTTACACAAACAAGATTCAATGTGCTTCCCGACAATATGAGACAGCAAAAACTGCTAACGGACCTATTTGAGCTGTTGTACTCGTAAATTATTGGTAATAAAGAAAACTACCTAATTGAAACTTTATCAGAGCACTGGATTCTTCTTGCATTAGCTTATTTACTAATAGGTTTTTCTAGGCCTTATTTCTGCTATTAAATGCATTATTTCACGATAATTAACAGAAAAATAACCGCGACTCCAACAGGTCTGTCGTCCCAAATACAGTACTGTCGCTTTCGTTAAAACTTTCGGTCAAAGTCGTATAGCCTTTAGAAAAGTTCGATTGGGAAACAAAAGCATACCGATATACAGAAGGCATTGTAAACCATGCTAATGTTGCTTAATTTTATTAGAGCTCAGCCTTAGGCACCGAAAAGCTCCAAGCACTCGGCAAAGGTGTAACTGTGCATGGAGTATTGCTTGGCTGCCCCCTACTTACGCACCTCTCCTGCAGGTAGAGAGGAGGAAGAGGTAAGGCGCCTTCACTATAACACTATATTTGCCTCATAGATCCTCGTGGTTCATACCCAGCTAGAATCGATGAATTTGTTAGGGTGCAAGGAAAGAGTATAATGTGTAGTGACTAAAGTTGTTAAAGAGCGTCCTTGAATAAAATTAAAATCAAATAATAAACTTTCACTGTAGCATGAACCCATGCTCTCCATTCAAAGCGAAGGTTCTATCATTGACGAACACTTAACTCTTTCCAAAGAGTCTAAAAGTAGGGTTCTAGTAACCACACATTTTAGAAAATATCATGTCCTACATGTCTGAGGTGAGATGTGGACGTATCATGCGAAACAGAATAAATGCCTTTCAGCAAGATGTTATTTATGTTCGCTCGATATAAAGTCTTCGGAAAACATCATTTTCTCCAGGGGATACTAATGGGCGCTTCTTCTGTACACAACCGATTAACACATTAAAACTGCCGGCAGGGATATCGCTAGTCTGAATAGGGAGGCCGAGGTCGTTAAGGCACCTTCTCGTGGGATTTGATTCCCGCCAGAACAGTCTTACTCGACTGAGGTTTACTTCATATTTTCCTCAATCCTCACGAGGCGAATGGTGAGGAGATACCCTAAACGTAAACCTGAAATGTTTCCTTTCTTAAAAGTACTTTCCCACTTTATCTTTTTATATCACGAATCATCAGTGCCCGCCACTTGTAATATTAACAGTAATAACGGGTATTACGCACTACAATAAACGAAGATAGTTAAGACAGTAAACAAGGAGAGTCGCCGCGCGTAAAATGAGTATTTTTATTTTTACTGATAAAATGATGCAGTAAACAGTTATAACAGATGTTGAAAATGATGCCCCTCAGTGGCAATATATTGCCAGCATTTGCATAGAAAATTCCTATATTTCATCTAAGAACATGACGGTTTGGTATACTTTTATTGTCATTGATAGATCCTGTTGAGGAACACTTTCTGCATCTAGAACACAATTACCAGGATATTTTCTTGCGAATTCCCTTACCATTTCTCTATAAGAATCAGTTTTCGGTTATGTATCTATCATGCATAAAAATCCGTTCTGCAAGGTTATATTCATGTAGTGGCATAACCAATGAAGAACAATTACCATACAGTTAACACACAATGAAAACACCGAGTAACACACGAACGCACTATCACTTGCTGACAAAGCCTCCCTCAAACTAACTATACCTCATATGCATTATCGGCTTTGATAACTGGCTTTTCCCAATATGCAACCACCCTCTGCAGGCCTGTATCTCAAATAAACTCACTGTAGTTGTGGACGATAGAGCAGTAATCATTATGCTAAGGGAAGATATTTCTTCTGAAGATGCTATTTTTTTATAAAAGAGATGGACAATTCCGGCTAATTAAGATCCATTGTGTACTTAGCATCGTCTGAGGTTTTCAATCATGAACAGATTTGTCCCTAAGGGTAGTTTCTCTCTCCCTTTAAACAAAGTAATATCTTTCTACCTGTTCTGCTTCAATAGACCTTTTCCAATAACTGGGTAATTTTCTAACAGCTTAAAGGATTGGTGGAGGGTTGTTCGAAAAGCATCGTATATGTATATTACTCTTTTTTAAATATCACTTTTTTTCCAACATGATGTATTTCTCATCATCGAAAGCTATACACTTGTTTACAATTGGTAATCTTTAAAATAATGGAATATGTCAAACTGTGCAAAACAGTAATTACGTCGTTTGGGGCTTACTCATTTGGTTAAAATTAAATTCAAGAGTAGGAAAGAATAATTAAAGGCTGAATCCGGGAAGTAGAATGGATAAGGAATCAATTAGAAGCCCAGCTCACGTATTTTTGCCCCATTAAGGCTGTAGATGTGTGAAACGACATTTTTTTTTTTTTGTGAAATAACTTTTATGTGCCCAATTTAATGTTTTTTTTTCTTAAATTAATCTGTTAAAAGGTCAATAGTGTTATCTACTAAGCTACTGTTATTGTTTACCGTTTTCCTAGTACTTTGCCGGAATTTGTTCTACAGGATCTCCTAAACCGTGGGTATGTTTTTTGTTGTTTTGTTTTTTTTGTTTGTTTTTTTTTTTTCCTCCCAAAGATATCTTCGTGGTCTGTCGACCGTCTGGAACGCTTCATCTTCGGTGCAAATAAAATATTTTAATCACTGCACGGAACTGCTTCTTTTTCCCATTTCTACGGCAAAAGAAACAGTTATCGATTGGGAGCTGTTGGTTGAAACTTTATCTTAGACCGTTATAAAAATTATGTTGGTAACAATGATAATACTTAAGGAATTTTGTGCCATTTCATGCAAATTAACGGGCTTTTAAAACATATACCTCTTCATTTGCATCATGTTAGAGAGTATATTTGTGAACCATATCGTTCACACAAATATTTTACTGAAATAATTATATTCAAGTTGCATGTTATATTCTAATGTTATTCTTATTATTGATTCAAAACACAATATTTTACTGTTATCTGCACTCTAATATTAGTCCGAAGCTCAACATTTTGTGTTGCTTACAAATGGCAGTACCCCTTTAGAACACAGCGCGTGGCTTGTACATGACGGAGCCTCACCTCATTATTTTCAATAACCGGGGTGGCAATATGGTGGTCTCTACAAGATTTGCATTTAGCTAGAATGATATCATGGAATTCAATAAATATTTATTCATATATGCGAGAAGAACTCACAGAGGAAATCAGTATTTGAATAACTGTAAACAAAACTGGCAAGGCGAACTGGAGAAGTTATACTTTTGTGCTAAAATCACCGACTTGCTAAGGTTGTTTTTTGCAGAATGTATTTTGATACAGCTTCCTAATTTATTTTCTATATTTATAGTAGTAGATTTATAAGGAGCAACCACAGAAAAGTAAGATATCCGCTCCTCGCATTTCTACCTGTACAAAGAATGTTTCACCAAAAATACATTGAACATTTCAAGTAAATTCTTTATTGGAAGATCTCTACTCTTCCTGGAATACAGGCTACGAGCTCAATTCGGATCGAGAGACTGTTGGTAGATTTAGCACACTCGATTTGTTCCGGCATTAGTTTAAAAGGTGTGAACTGTATGGCAGCGGTCGACCAGAGTCAAGTAGACAGATTTAGAGAGACGCTCTTCTAAGGCTCCGGGATGTTGCTGGAACTCCTTTCTCTCTCTCTCTCTCTCTCTCTCTCTCTCTCTCTCTCTCTCTCTCTCTCGCATCCGGACGGCGAATTATAGCGCTTGTCACGGCTGTTCATTTGTAGATGGAGTTTTACTCCCTGGAGGAAACCCCCAATCACGAGCCGAGAAAATTGCTTATCTCTGCAGCCAATGGGAGTGCGCGCAGGGCCCCGTGGTGGGGGGGTTTCCTTCCGCGGGAAACAATGCTGCATACTTCCAGAGTATCCTGTGCTCATGTTAAGCAATCCTCATTCTATCCCGCCCGCTGAATGCTGAATGCAGGGCCTCCCTCTGCACGCCCGCATGTGACAGGGGTGTCAAAAAGAAATCGTGCCTAGTGCGACCCCCTTGACTTACTCCTCTGTACTTGAGTTTATTTTAATCCATCTAGACTTCACTTTTGCTTCAAACTTATATAAATCGACCATTGCTGTTCCAAAGAGCAAAGTTAGGAATTCAAACATGGTATATCAGTATTTATTTAGCTGGTTACTGTATGATTGTGGCAGTGTTCTAGAGCCCAACCATATCGTTACTGTATCTCAACTGCCAATATACAGGGTGGTCAAAAAAGGTAACCAAAGATTGTATGCAAAATCATTCTTACAAAAGAAAAGGTTATACACGGTATTCCATTAGCTGAAGGAGTCAAACTTCATAGCAAGAGTTCAATATAGTGCGCGTGTCATGTTCAGTGCATATCCTAAGTATCTTAAAACTGGCGCTGGTCTGACGAATGTGACGTACTACTGAGTGGCCAAGTCAATAAGCAAAATGCTCATTTTCTTGATTAGTAAAACCGGATGAATATGCACAGAATATGCATATTACATTCTCAAACAGTGACAGCGTGAGCCACTGTTTATCCTACCGCATCATTGATCCATAGGTACTTTATTGAGGATGCACTCGGAAACACAATTAGCATGTGCAAGGAGCAAGTTATTGAAAATATTCACGGAGATTAGGACACAGATTGTGCACTGAACAAACTTGATGTGCAAAGCAACAATATGGAGACACCTCTCTGCTGGCCATAGGAATGAGCGCTTACTCCAAAAGCTGTTTCCCGGTCGACTGATTTCTAGACACTCAGATTTACCTTATCTTTCATGAAGTCCTGATTTTCACTGTGTGATGTTTTTGTGCATGGAAAATTGAAAAAGTGTTTTATTCCTTGTAGTCTAGACGAACTTTATGAAAACATGGAAACAGTTTCTTACAGTGTAACAGGGGAGCAGTGTAATTTTATGGTCACTAGAACAATAAACCGTGTGGAATATGTACACAACGGTGGAAGTCATGTAGAATACATGGTTGTACGATAGGTAATCGCTGATAGGTAATAATAGAAACTTTTACTTAAGTACGAGATTTCGGTTATCTTGTTTTTCGGGGCCACCCCTTTTTGCTCCCTTTCATGCCAACTCTTTCAGATATTCACTTATATATCTAGAGATCACACATGTAATGTTGCAATATTTAATATGGTGTCGGAAAGTAAATTTAAGTTCTTATAGAGCTTTAATCTGGGAGCGTCAAAGACTGCTTCTCTTCAGCCCCCATTCGGTACTTCCACTTACAGTTTTATGAAAAAGTTAATAATGGTTATATATTAAAACAATCATATTTTAGGTATCTATATAAAATTGTTGTTGAATGTCATTGAGTAATATAAATAGATGCAAATTAAAATCTAAAGATACAGAGTGGTCCACTAAAAACCGGCCCATCGCTTCGCAAACAAAGATACGCTTTGTACCTGTTACGCCAATTTACATTTCGAAGTATTCGTGCTTAAATATCTGTGACCACAGCATGTGTAACAACGGACAAGGTTCCTTTTTTTCTTTTCCCTTTCACAACTACTACTACTACTCTTTGCAGGAACACAGTACCAAACATTTTAACTGCAAAATTCTACCCCGTTTTCTTAATGGAATCGGTGCGCATGTATCCCTTCACTATTGCAATTCTTTGTTGCAGCGAATATGTTTCGCATGATACCGCTATGAACATATTTTCATGACAATACAGCTTTCTCCCATTGAAATAGCTGCCACATATGGGCTGCTATAACACAACTTTCGAACTTTTTCTTTCATCTTTTCATCTCTTCACCAGTGCTTCCTCATTATCTGGCTCGCCGTGACCGGGCTGGTGTTTCATGGGTCAACAAATATAATTACTGGTAGAACAGTGTTTAACAATTTACTGGTTTTATACCTGCAACTAATAGGAATATCTGCGCTAACACCAGGATGTACAACATTGAATATAAAAATAAGTTTTATATTGTCCTGGAGATATTTACAGCTGAAACCTTGGAAATTAAAACTTTTCAAAACGCAATTTAAGTTACATGCTACTTTGTCATACAACTCCAATTAACCAAGAAATGTAAGATTCCCCCCTCCCCGTATTTTTAACACATCTCGTTTCCATTTTAATGTTGTCATATCATTAACTTTATCACACATGGGTACATGATTTAAGATATGTGTATCTGTATTGTGAAAATTGATGCCGGCTAAATCGTTAAAAATATCTTTATCTATGAAACAACAAAGTAGTATATTTTCTTAAAACATTGTCTGTTCTTACAGTTTAGCAACATACATGAAGGTCAATACAATATAACTGTTCTGGGCTAGTATTCTTACAACATTAAATTAAAATAGACAAATATTTATTACAGTCATCAATATTGCAATACTGTATCTCAACAAATGCATTTGCTATAATAAACTGTAATATTTTTGTGCTGCAGTTCACAATTTTAGACAGACGTTTGTTACACACACTATAATGTTAATTTGTTGGTTATTTTCTAATACGGTCTGTTTGTTGGACTGTCGTTATTCATATAAATTTTTTGTCAGTTTTTCCAATACTTTTTTCAGTTCATGGTTTAATGAGGGTAAATCGATGAACTGTACTATAAGATTCTCTTTTGCTTATCTTACACAAAAGCATTGCAGTGGTAGAAGGGTGGACACCCCTTGCAAAAAGAGGAAAAGGGAACGAGATGTGTCAATTACAGCATGCTGGAGAGGGAGGTGGGAGGGAGAGAGGGAGGTTTTCAAGTTAATGGTACTAGTAATCAACCGCGAGCAAATAATTTTTCTTCTAGCGTCTATTTGTTTCTTGCTCTTCGGAATAATGACGAGGTGGAAGAGAATGTCCCATTCTCCTTGCACTAGGTTCTTTTGACTAACAGGGCTCCTGGTCATTCGCTCCGCATGAATAAATGCACATGTTCTGTTGAAAGAGATATCGATAAATTTATCTGCAAAATCAACCTTATCACAATAAAATATATCATTAATCGTTTCTATTCCAGTATCTTGATGGAAAACACTTTTGTTATTTCATGGTTTATTTTAACCAACCATTGCTTTGGTAGTATTCCCAGTTCTTCAGCCCATACCGCACACAGAAAATGCCCTCCAGGAACTATTGAAAATAAGTGAAAACGTAAACAATTCATACTGCATATAGCTATATCATCTACAAATATATTGCTCCGTTATGTTATATCTGTAATATTTGGATATGCAGAGCAGCTAATTTCAAACAGAATAAAACTAATAATGGATTTTTATGTTTGCACAATTGCAGTGCACACTAACAACGCATATACATTTTGCATATGCCGATATGCGAATCAAGAAGTTAATTTATTACACAATAGAAAATGTGAAAAAGAAATTGTACTTCAATTAAGTTGTTAGAATTGGTAAACCGAAATAATAGCGTTCCTCATTCCGCTACGCAATCGCAGGAAATCCCGTGGTTCCTGATAAGACTAGTGTTAAGGTTCCGTCGATGCTGGTAATTAAGCTTGCCAGATCGTGTTTATCATGCCAACTGTTGCAGTTACAACTCTGTAAATGTCTTTTAGACATCTATTATTATATATTATGGAGTAAACCGAGAGTGAGATGTGCGCTAAAACAAAGAATATTTATTTATGATTATTATATGAAAAAGAAATCATTGTACAAGTATTGTGGGAGAGAATTTCGCGCTTAATTTCCAGGTGTAACGTATCCACCGGAAAGTTTTTTTTTTTTTTTTTGAGTAGTGTTTAACGCCCGTTTTTACTACTGAGGCACCACAGGCGGTCCACCGGAAAGTGAAACAAAGCTTTAACCCAAGGCGTTTTCTGAAAGTTTTAAGAAAGGAGAAGCTTAATGAAATAGCCTTCCATTAGAAAGTTCTCCTACAAAGTCTTTAACATGATTAACTCAGCAAGTTGGCGTATTTGTTGGTAGTGCGTATAAAGCCACTCAGCTTCTGCATCTTCAACCATATAAAATTACTACTGTACTATTAAGGCACTAAAACAAAATATTTGGGAGAAAGTTTACAATGTTCGGGAAGACTAATTGCGGCCAGTGTCTTAAAACATTTCAAAAGGTTCAGGCATGTCTCACAGCGGAGACAGGCACTTTGCCATTTACTATGAGGCGAGATATTAAGAAAGAAACAAAAAACGCGCGCTTTGAGCTCCGACAGCGCTGCTTGATTTTCCTGGCAGATGGCGAGGCCGTTACTCAGTAACTTCTTGTCAACAAAATTCAATTCCGAATGCGTAGCGGAATGAAGTCCCGCATAAAAGGCAGTGTCATATCTTCCTTTTAATACACATGTTGAATATTTAAATATTTAAAGTACTCAATCTATTCCATGTTTGATGTAAAAATAAAGTTTACTCCCCACCTCGGAAAAAGCACTGCATTCGCCCTTTGTAGGAATGTAATACAATTCTCTTAAAATACCTCGGGCCATAACGAGTTTATTCAGCTTTCAGAAATTACGAAAGTGAGTATTACTTGTTCCAAGGTAGAACTGCATGAAAGCTCTTTAATTTCCATGATAAACACAAAGACACATATTACATATTGTAAATAGGATACAGGAATAAAATAATTAATATATATACCTTAATCATTTTATTCCTGTATCCTATCCACATATATATATATATGTGTGTGTGTGTGTGTGTGTGTGTGTGTGTGTGTGTGTGTTTATATATCGAATTATCCCATTATCTGACGACATACGAGCTGACAGGGACTCTGTCGGTCGTAAGCCATCTAGCCTCTTTAAATAACCTCCTGATTGCACAAAAGGGCTCGGTGGGGACTACGAATCATAAACTCTTATGTGGAATAGAATAATTAGGTCTTTTATTTGTTATTTAGTACTCCTGGCAAACTTTATTTTAGGATTAGACACGTACTGATTCTTCCACTCTTTAAAAACATTGACAGAGTGGCGTAAAACTCAAGACCAACGTAGCAGTTCGGAAATCCTGTAGCCCAGGGCTTTGAGTAATGCAATGCTCCGCCCCATGTTGATCATCAGATAATTGGATGACTCGATACATAACTGAAGCTATCAGATATTATGCTTTTTTTTTCAAAAAGCAAATGATGATTATGGTTTATAGGGCGCAAAACTGCTATGGTCATTAGCGCCCCAAATACCAAATAATGCCTTATTTAGAGCTTAATGAAAATGGAAAAAAAGAAAAAAAAACGAAATAAATAAAACTTTTTATTTTGTATATAAAGTTGTACTATCATATGCATTATGAAGGACTTTTTTTTTCTACCTGCTAAAGGTTAGGCCATTGATCTATTCTAGTATTAAAACTGGTCCTTCCATCCAACTGCCCAAAACGCGGGTTCGAACCCGGCCAGGGTCGATGGATTTTTTCGGGCGTAAAAATCCTAAGTATGGCTTCCTTCGGAAGGGAAGTAAAGCCGTGGGTCCCGTGTCGTACATTTACGGCACGATAAAGAACCTCAAGCCTGAAAGAGAGGCCTCTGAGCAAAATTTGTCGGCCGTTTCACGCCCTGAGTTGAATGGGACGCTGATGACCTGAGATGTTAAAGAGCGTCCATAAATAAATCAATCAATCAATCAATCAAACCATCCAACTGTGGTCGCCCAACAACTCTAGTACCTGTCGGTTTATAAAATAAGGCCCGCCGAACATATTTTGAGGATTTAATTCCAATAACAAAGTTTCCACTGTTTCTGGTATCTTTAAATTTCTTCAGTTATGATCTCATTGCCTAGTTGTTCTCTTATATCCGAGTTTCTGATTTTGTCACTTCTTGTCACACGTGGCAGGAACCTCATTTATGCGACTTCTAATTTCTTTGTCTCTCTCTCTCTCTCTCTCTCTGCTATTCTAAGAACCCATCTCGAATACATTAAGGTAAGTTTGGGTATTATTCTATAAATGCGCTGTTCAACATCTTTCCGCAAACTTTTAATGTAATGTTGTTTAACTTGTTGGATTAATTCACTCATTTTTTTGTATTTTATTTAATTTTCTTCCATATCTGCAGTTGTTTCTATAAGTGGTATCTTAGAATCCAAATAATTCAATTCTAAAATATGAAGTGAAACTTAAAATGTTATAAAATATATTTAGTGCACATAATCAATATCGTCACGTATTATTTATGACATAAAATCTAGCTGCCTATATATGACTGTAGAAACTGATAAATGAATTAATATTAATAAAATATACATATGGACGACTAAAGGAACGGTATTCTTGAGAAAAATAATTTTTGTGTACTTAACACAAGAATGAAGTATTGTTGGATCTTAAAATATTATAGAAAAGGAAATGATAAAGAATAAAAAATATATTTCTGAAAATATCGGTAGTTATTTTTGGTCTCCGTCCGGATGAGCCAATGTCACAGCATTAGCCTATAACTTCAGGCAGACTGCACGGGGACAGTCACTCGCAGTTTACTGTTATGAGACATCATTCTTTCTGTGCGTGTTATTATAACTTAGCTTGCACTCAAGAGTTCAGTAAAACTGAAGTTTTCGTGTTATTCCAGGCTTTGGTGTACTAGTGCTACCAACTACAGTGTGTTAGTGAAGTAAATTTAACAGCAGGGTATTGTATTGAAATGCAGACACTAGAATGGGGAAAAAATAAAACTTAGAAGACCTAATAAAGTAGAAGAAAGTACCGGAGCAGAAACTGAAAGAATTATGGAAGCAGAATGAATGCAAATTTCACTAAAGAAAGTAAAAATGTGTAACTACTCTTAGAATTCATTATGAATTAAAATTAATGTTGTGTGCATGATATTATTGATAAAAGCTATGTATGTAGAAATACGAGGGAATTCCATCGATGGAACTTGCAACTGGCGCTACCTTGGCCACGCCAAATCGCTTTCAGCTACGGACGCAAACCAAAAATAACTCCCTGTACCTATGAAGTATATGAAGAGACAGCTGAAGAAATTCATGAGGATCAACATACGTATAATTTATTTACAAAATCCGACTGACAAAAGTTTTCAAAAATGAGCTATAATATTTTAAATAATCAAACAGAATTTTAGAATAATTTTGTTAAGAGAAATACAGCATCATGTTCATGATCACCAAACTGTTTCCTGTAAATCGATTAAATACACGAACTTAGCAATAGGGGGGGGTGCGTTAGTAGTCCTGTGGAACACGTTAGGGGACAGGACATTATGAAAATGTATGACATAAAATATTAGGAAGGAAAGGAAAAAATATGAATGATAAATATATAACCTTTTTATGTGTAGGTCCCTTTAATTAAAATTATTAGAGGAAGCAGTAACGATGAAAAAGAATGGGAAATCAACTGAAACTGATAATCTTATTAAATATGATGGCACTTTTAGAACTAAGACTGTTAATTTTCTTTAATTTATATTTACAAACATGAGATATAACAAAAGTTATATCATTGTTTAAAAAATGCAATAGGAATTGTGTAACTAGCATGAAGATCAACACGTTTGCTAAACCAAGGAATAGCTACAATAAAAGTTGTCATTTTTTAGAAAAATAGTAAGAATTATGTATGTAATTACAGAAGTTTACCGCCTGTGGTGCCTCAGTAGTAAAAACGGGCGTTAAACACTACTCAAAAAAAAAAAAAAAACAGAAGTTTAAATGTACTGAAGGCTTCATCTATAATCTATATAAAATTTATCAAACAAATTGCTTATATCTCCTATTAAAATCTTATATTATTATCTCTGATAATACTTAAATTGAAGAAGAATAATTCTTTCGATAAGATATTTGGTATGATAATATCATTGTGCCTATATAAATTATCCAAAAACAAATGGTATTTAATTTAGAGACATATACAAACTTGCCATAAATACTAATACATAACTTTATTTAAGTAATTACAACATAATTTAACATTTTTTCATCAGCTTTTGATATGTTGTTCTGTAATGTATTTCCAATTTTAGCACTAATCGGTTCTCGAAATGGCCCTGTTTTGTCTTCACACATGACTGAAGCTTCAATGACCATTTATTTACACACACACACACTAACTCTATTGGAAAATTTATCACTGCTGGCTCCAAGCACCGGGATTGTCTCTCTGCTTCCGATGCTTTCTTGTTCAGTGATCAGATCGGGCTCTACTATCCCTTTCACAAAGCATTTTAGTATAGCCTGATTGTTGACCTAGCAGCATGCTGATGACTTCTTTTAAATATCCATTTACCTGCCACTTATGCTCTTCATATTGGACTTTTACTAGAAGTAATATTAAGTTCCGATAAGTTTCTTGAGGTAAACTGAATGGGAAACTGGAAATGATGCATATTAGTTTACATTTTACAACAGTACACCTTTCAGATTAATTTTTGAGCAGTCTATTAACAGTCTCCAAATACCTGAAATGTATTCTGCAGCTCCCAAGGAAATCACTGATCAGGAATATCATGGCAACATGTAAGCTTCTCTTCCTGAGAGGAAATATGGAACAAATATTTCCTCAAGGTGTCTGTACCAGAAAAGTTACGTTCCCGGACTTAGGAATTGTTTTCTTTTAGCCTAGATCCCAATATTTCAGTAGAAGTCTTTGGAAGACCTAGTCCCTAACTAAATCATTTCAATCTGTCTGCGTGAACTGTTGAGGTTATTGAAAATCCTGTTCTTGGACTATATCGAAATCCCTGCCACTGTTTTCAGAATTCAGGTTCTGTGATGATCCCTTTCCAAATTTTTCTGATGGAGAAGACGCAGGAAAATCAGGACCATGTAGGATGAGTATTTTGCTGACAACACATTTGGATAAGTGATATATTTCATGTTTTTGTGTTGTTGCCTGTAACATCACATACACAAAAATAGCAATCATCCGCATGGTTTCGAAGTTAATGTCAGATCATTGGAACATTGGAACATATAGGGCATACTATATTTCTTTTCTTGACTCTTTTTCCTTAGTTGTTCTACACAAATATGACATACTTTTTAAAGGTCTTTTTTTCTCCAGGTCTCCAAGTTTCATATGAAAATAGTCTTTATAAGTATTTTTAAGAAAAACGGCAAAATTGCCAAAGATATGATAAAATAAATCAGAATTATTTTACAGTTTCATATAGACATATTATTTCAAAAGAAACAAATCAATAAAATACAACTACTACTCACAAATACATGTACTCTCTATTTGAAAAGATACGAAAATTGAACTAAATATCCAAGGAATGAAATGAAAATAAAAGTATTTTTGTATGTTAGATTGGTAATATTGTTATCAAACAACGAAATTCATAACTACATTTTGAAAATATGGATAAAATTGCTAATTGTAAAAAAAAAAAATCGTATATAGTAGGGGAAAAAACGGGTTGCAGCTTTAAAATCAGCATATCAGATTTAATAAATGAGATATCTATTTTGCAAGAAACTCTAGATTTATGAATACCAACGATAAGTCTTTGTAATCCAAGGGGGTTCAGGTGGGGCCAGGTTGAGCACTAATAACATCTGGAACCTTTCTCTCACACCAAGTGGGTATATCTTGCATTGAGTGTTGAAATTGAATTTTGCTGGAGGCTTCATTGCCTATTCTTGAGCAAAGTCATGACCAGGTTCAAGCAGCCTTTGGTGACATCGTCGTAGCTCAATCCTCGTGAGGCAACATGGTATCTTCGTGACCTTTGAGATCCTCTCACAAGCTTATCGTGAAGTCGAGGTATACGATCACTTTGACAATTGTTGCTTCCTTCAGTGTTCATTACTTTCTCGTCAGCATAAAGACTTTTCTGATAGCCCTTGTTGACGTTATGATAACCTGCTGCAGTCTCTGTCAAAACGCTCTGGAAAGGAATCTCCTTGATATGTTCATCTCACGACAATCCCCGAGTACTTCCGGACACTGAACGCCGTTGCTTGACAACAACTACGGTCCGTATAGGGTGCGGGTATTCGGATCTCGATCACCCATCAAAAGCACCGGTCTCAGTGAAGACTTGGATGGTGTTTTAAGGCTCTGGAAAATCTCGCTTGGCGATTTTTCAGAGGTTAGACGGGTTATGGAGGAATAAGTTGTAGAAAGAATCCAGAAGCGGGCTGTACAATGGTATGGTCACGTTGGGAGAATGGGGGATGAACGATGGCCCAGAATTCTTTTGTAGTGGTCACAGTCAGGAAGGAGAAAACGTGGTCGTCCAAAACTTATCATGATAGCAGGAATCAAATTAACAATGAAAAACTACAACGTGCAAGAGGAAGATTTGCAAGATCGAGAGATGAAGATTGGGAATAAAGGGTACCCGTTAAAAAGTGGAACTACACTAAAAAAAAAAAAAAAGAGCTATCATAGCAACGCGGTTTTGTTAACCATCCCATTCTGTGGTTAGCGCCAAGTAATATACTCTTTTTGCTGCTTCTGGACACAAAAACGACAGTAATAATGTCTGCCGCGAAAATCAAAACACCTGATACAGCAGACAAGTGTAGGTATATAAGCTTTTTCACTCAAGCATAAATAATTATATATCGTACATCTAATTCGTGATAACTTTGCCATCCAAGAAGTACGATCTTTTTCTTCTTTCAGGGATTTCTTATAATAAAAATAACAGTACTTTGGATTCTGTGGAAATCATTAATCGAAACCGTCTTTTGTCTAACAGTGTGCGTTTAAAACTCATTTTTGTCGTAGCGAATATGTAATATATTTAATTGTTTGCTTTTCTTTTGTTCCTTCGTTTTGTGCCTTTTCATACTCATAATCGGAATTTTTGGGGCAGTCCCTCAGTTTTGAATCAGTAATGTCAGTTCAGAGGTTGAAAATGATCCCGGTACATTTTTTTCTTTCGTTCCTGTAATGACTGCTAAGTGGTTTGCACAAAATGAGTAAAGCAAAGTTATAAAAATCGCTTTGTTTATAGTCTCGCGGGAAATGTAGCGCTGCCTGTCAAAACAGGAATCATTATTGTAACAAGTAGTTAGTGATCCGATCCCCGAGGCACCGCCGGTAATACAGTGCGCTATTTTACATACCTCGCACCCCCGTCAACGTCACACGTCATGCATGCAGAGGGACAGACTGACGAACGGGCGGACATACAGACGTCAAGCAAACGACCTTGTGACACCTCTGAGCTCAGTAGTTAATTAGTGTCGATGCCGTCATCAAATATTCCGCTCTAACTGTACGAGCGGCGAAAACATGGTATCTTGTTTGAATCCCGGCTTGTTTCTGCCATTTTCCCTGTTGTACAGTGCCTGACAAAACTGAATATAAACTAGGTAGAACAAAGACCCAGTTATTTTCTGATCATAAAGGTAAATTATATATACATTTCATCTTTTTATTTAATTTTTAGGTAAATGCACAACAATATTAAAGAATAAAGATATAAGACACTTCCTTTTAGAAGCTTATTTTCTTATGTGGCATTTTTTTCCCCATTGCAGTCATAGGCACATTTTTCTATAATTTTCATTTTAGCCTCTTAATTATTAAGAAAAACATTACGAAGTTTCCTCTTCAAACACAGTAATTATTTACATTTTATATGAAAGTAATTTAAGTGTTTTATCATGTATTAAATAATCTATTACTCAGTATTTGGGTCAGATACTGTAATTACGTTGGTAAACTTTTTTAAATGTTTAAGATTCAGATATTCTTCCAACAGTTTAACAAATTCGGATTTTAAACCCCATTCACACACACTCGATTTTTTTCTGTAAACACTGTAAACACTTAATGGCAGTGTTAGCATAGATTATTAAGTTTTCAATTTCAGGTAAATATAGTACATATCCTACAAAACCTTCTGGAAGGTGGGATGGAGTGAGGGATACGAAATATGACCAGATTCGTGGAGCTGCAGATCGGATGCAATTGGGGTCCCTAACTTTCCCAGATTCCTTTTCTTTTATTCATTTGTTACGAGACGCCCCCCTCTCTAAAGAAAATAAGGACTGCTATCACTCCAGAATATTTTCCAGTGAGCAGATACAATCACTGCACACCGCATACCACCAACATACGCCTCCCGAACTTGCCATTCTGTAACGGTAAACAAGGAAATGAAATGAGAGGAACTCGGGGACAGGCAAGTTCGTGTAAAGTTAGTGAACATCCTAGTAATTGCCTAAGTGACCAGAAAAAAAAAAAAAAAAAAAGGTCAACCACAAAGGATTTGAAACCGGAATCTCTCGAATAAAAGTCTCAAGCTTTACCCCCGGAACCACCCTACTTGGTACATTATTTCTATAGTTAGTATTTTTAAATAGTCATCTCTGAATACAAAATAACAATTATTTGTTTGGTCTGTATATTTTCTTCTATTTTTAAATTTTTGGAAACAGCAAAATTCAGTGCTCCTATTATTTAGCGCTTTAGACAAATTTTAGCGAAATTGTTCAAAACATACTAATAATATATGATGAAGGGGAAATTTTATAAATCCAGTAGTAGCAGATTATTATCAGAAGAGTTGCATACATTGTTTGCAGAAGTAGTTTTAAGGAACTAATAATGCGTTTAATATTACAAATTAAAGCAATATTATAAATGTTAACAAAACATCACACTTTTCTCACGATAATTTATTATATTCTTCATATTAAATGTAGTTAGTTTCTCTTAAAGTACACACCAGTGCCTTCTTTTCTATTTTCATTTTCCGGCATTTTTGGCCTGCTCCGATGAGTAAACGGTAATTTAGAAGTTTTTATAAGCAGTTATTACGTTAATTATTTGCATATTTTCCTTGTAAAGTCGGAATAAGCTAAAATTTCTCTGAGTGTAAATAAAAATTCTATCTAAAGATTAGTTTGATCGCATTAACTTACAGTCTAGAATTATTAAATTTCCATCATTTTCCTTCAGACTTCCCAATATAACGGGAGTCAGGTTCTAGCTCTTCAGAGTCGGTCCTGGTGGTGTAGTGGTTACCATACTTGCCTCCTACGCCCAAAACGCGGGTTCGAACCCGGCCAGGATCGATGGATTTTTTTGGGCGTAAAAATCCTAAGTATGACTTCCTTCGGAAGGGAAGTAAAGCCGTGGGTCCCGTGTCGTACATTTACGGCACGAAAAAGAACCTCAAGCCTGAAAGAGAGGCCTCTGAGCAAAAATTGTCGGCCGTTTCACTCCCTGAGTTGAATGGGACGCTGATGACCTGAGATGTTAAAGAGCGTCCATAAATAAATCAATCAATAGCTCTTCAGACCTTTGCATATGTCAAGTTGACTTCTCTTTAGTGTGGTGTCCTCATACTTGGAATTTAATCTGCAAGAAAGTCATAATACAGTATCCATCTTAAACAGAGATACTGTTGATTTTCTTGGTATGCTGATACAAACTAATCAACTTCCTCCTGAAGTTCCCTGGGTAATGCTGAACATTAAACACAAAATTGTAGATGTATTATTTAATTATACAGTTTATATTTTATGCTTAAAATAAATATTAAACATAGTACTGATAAGCGAGTATTGGCACATTAAGATATTCACGCATAACTAGACAAGATGACCTAAGTACATTTCTTTTTTTTTTTATTTGGTTTATTTACGGACGCTCTTTAGACATCTCAGGTCATCAGCGTCCCATTCAAATCAGGGTGTGAAACGGCCGACAAATTTTGCTCAGAGGCCTCTTTTTTCAGCCTTCTTTATCGTGCCGTAAATGTATGACACGGGACCCACGGCTTTACTTACCTTCCGAAGGAAGCCATTACTTAGGATTTTTACGTCCGAAAAAATCCATCGATCTTGGGTTTAGGAGGCAAGTATGGTTACCACTACACCACCAGGACCGACAAAAGTACATTTCAAACTTACTCTGAGACGCATTTGCAGTAGGCAAAGAGCTAAACCAGAAAGTTATTGCCATGGAACAGGGGTAGATCCGCCGAGCCAAATCCGAGTTACGCCTAGCCCGCAAAGCACAGCAGCAAAGGATCGTAGTGTGTTATGTTACGATGACTCCAAGACTGTCCATCAATGCAAATTTCTAGTTTGACTCGGAGTTAGTCATCCCTGTCGTAGAAGATGCGAAAGATAATACTCTGATTCTGTATGCTGCACATTTGGGACTAACTTTGCTGTCCATAAGATAAGTGGATCGAATCGCTTTTGGCGTGCTGGAAACCATGCGGCAAATAACCGGACAAGATCTGGACTTTTGCTCTAACAGCATTTAGGGACACCAGGTTTCTGCTTTTAATCATAAAAAGTTAGACGCTTTCAAAAGAATAAGGCAAGTTGCAGTTTTCTTATTTCTGTTTCTAAGGCTTTTTATCTTGGACATTTGAACATGGCGGGCATGCCACCCCTCCTCCCTCAGAAAACATACCACAAACATGACCACACGTTTACCTTGTGTCCTTCCAATTCTTTGTACAGAGGGATGATGCATTTTTATTTGTAAGGCGTAACCTTGTCTTCGGGCTTCGGATTCTTAGGGCGGTTTCAAGTAAGTTTTCAGAGATCTGATTAAATATGATTTCTTTGAAAAACGTATGCATGATTGCACTCATAATCCCAAGAAAATTTTCCATCGTGCAATTAGGAAACGAATCCCATAAAATGTTTATTGCGTTGTAGCGGAAACTGTTGTGTTCTCTCCGCCTGCATTTATACTACTATGGAGGATAGAGTACATTCACTATCGCTTACTATTTGTACATCGCTCCGTATCGCTCCAGTATTCCCTGGAATTCGTCTTTTTCCGCTGACATGCGGTACGAAAGCCGCAGGAGGGCCGTTGAATGTAAAGCCTCGTTCAAAATGAAAATTAAACGTAACGTAATCTTAAATGTAAAAGCTAGATGCTGTGTATTGTAATGAAACCATTTACAATGAATCATGTAAACATAAAAATAAACATACAGTTAGGCGTAAACTTGCAATGTGCAAGGCTTTGCGTCTACGTCTAACTTAAACTTAAGAAATCAGCCAATCAGAACATAGCTGCTCCGTTTGTAGAGCTATATGGTAGAATTTTCCTTAAACGGAGCACGGAAATCAAATGCAACTCTTGCTGCTTGCTGCTGCAAGTCCGAGCGAGGGCGGAGAGAACCGAATGTAGTGACTCCTACAAATATTGCTAGATAATAATGCTTTTAAGCGAATAGTACCATGCACAGAATGCGCTATAAATTGATGCATTTTTATTCTGCTACAACCAAAGGAGATTTGCCACCATTACAGTGATTTACCCGCCCCTATCAATTTATATTTATGAAAAACCACTAGGTCCATCGGTTTCTAGGATTCAACCGAGGTTAGCCTTAGTATATATATATATGCGTTAGTATATAATTGCGAATTCGCATAAGAGCAGTTTTGCCACCGTTACAATATTTTACCAGCCTAAAAATCCCCTATTAATTTATATTTAAAAGTTACGGATAACAACTCATAGGTTACATTATGTTTAACTGAATAATAATACATGCAACATTTATACTGCGGCAATGGCTCTCTCCTCCATCGCTCGGGACTTGCAGCAGCTAACAGCAGGAGTTACTTGATTTCCGTGTTCCGTGTAAGGGCAAGTCAGGTAGAGAGAGCTGAAGATCAGTGACTCTGTAGACTGAATGGCGTCAATGTACAAAAGATTAATTGCATTATTCAAAGGCTATCCTTGCTTATATTACTCCCAGCAAATTAGTTACCACACTTTGCATGTTACCGCCGTCAGCTCAGAAGCAGTCATTTTCAATCAGCTGTTTAGTTGATCTTTGCTTGTTCTTATTTTAGATTGGTTAATACGTACGTTTGCATCTTTCATTGTGAATGCCTACATACTACTAAGTTAATGCATTACGCCTTATTTTATTATGTTTACGTTTAATTTTCATTGTGAATGGGAACTAAGGGTAATTCCGATTATTCGTCCATGCGCATGCGCAGACTATTCCCCCCATACTCCTCCACATGACACCAACGAGTTTATCGCTTTGTGGGAATACCCAGTTGTTAATACTAACAATAACAACCTTCCCTATGCAAACATTTCTCCGGGTCACCTTAATGGATGTCCTCGGCGATTACAAAAATTCGATTTTCAGGTATACGTCCTCTCTTAATGATCCGATTTCCGTGATTTTCAGAAACTATTTTTCTTATTTTATCTAAATGATTTATACAGAGATTCGTTGCGAAAAATCTACTATATTTTAATTTTTGAGTTTCACTAAACCCCCACTCATAATAGTCTGCTTTTGCTTGTTTTTAGAAATCATTTTCTTATATTATTTCAATTGCATAATACCGAGTTTCGTTGATAAAAAAAATGCGGCCGCTAGAGTAAATTGTAAATTTTCGCTTTAGGTCAACACCTACCCCCAATTATCCAATTTTGCCGGTTAAGGAACTCTACGAATCGTTTGTTAATTGATGGTTATATGCCGATTTTCGTTGAGGGAAAAAATTGCAACCGCTAGAATGTATTTGTTTAGGTCGTCATTTCTGATGCCTAGAAAGTAGAATTGACATAAATTTGAATATTTTTTTTTCAAAAATTTTTCATCTGTACAACCGCAAGAGTCCTTCGGAATCCGCTAAAAGAGTTGTCGAGTCCGAAAGGTACATGCAAAGCATGTCTGAGAAGGCTAGAGTTACGAGAAGGCAAGAACAGAAACAAAGAAAGTGAGCAAAGGGTAGAAGATTTGAGCTGTAGACCAGGAATGTTCTAAATATGTGAGCCATTGCTGATAGCCAATATTTAGTTTTAGTTGCAATTTTCGGAAACTTGTATTTCTTATTTCGAGTGCAATTTTCTCTGTAGACACATACATGAAAAGTTTAATGCTTGTTTTTCAGGCTAAGAACTGCAAGTTCCACTTAAACTTATAAACTCGTTATGTTTTATTTAAAATATATGTAAGTAAAAATTAGCAAAATTTGGTATTTAGAAGAGAAATTTTTATATTTGTAATTGCATTCTGAAGGAGGAAAAACATTTAGATGGTGTTAAGTAACTCATGTAAATAACAAATAAATTTTAATTTAAGAAGAGCGCACAGTTTATGAGAAAAGTTCACCTGAATAGACCCCCAGCAGTTATAATTTAAAATATATATCTGGTTTTGTATATATAAGTAACTTATAGGATATGCTACTAATTTTATGTGGATTTTTTCACAAGTGATTGTTGCATTTAGTATCAAAGATTAATTAATTTATTTTTAATACTACCTCAGCAAATAAGATCAAAGTTTAGCTTGTTGATCACTCTTTTCTGTCTTTCGACCACCCAACGTCTTTAAGCATTTTGTTGCATAAATGATAAATTAACTATTTAAAGCTTATATTTGAACACTCATATGGTATTATACCACATATGATTCTGATATATTGTAGGACGACTGTTTTCCCTTATTCTCATAGATGCCGCCCCTCCATCCAAACATACCTTACTTAGAGACCTAGAGATGGCAGCTATAATTTTACATAAAGCCCGTATTCCTCCAACCCTCAATATTTCTTTGTAATACTGCTAGGTTTGCCAAACTACCTTGCTCAGATATAGTTGGCAGTTTTGTCGCCAATTCATATCCCTTATGCTCACTAAGAGAGACACCACCCGCCACAGCTCAGTTTATTCTCAACACGTGTCCAAGAGCCAAGTTGGAAATATCGTGATTTTAGTGTTTAGTTTTACGGTTTTAGTGTGAACTTTTATATTGCATTCTGAGTGCTTTTTATGAGTTTTATGCTTTTAGGAGTTATTATTATTCCGTGAATAGTATATATCCAACTAATTGCCCCAGGTTGGGCATTCATTTTGAAGCGATTTATTGTCGTAGTTAAGTGGTCTTAAGTTATGATGCCTACTTTAAAAGCGATTTAGTAGAATGATTACTGGTCGCGTCGCTGTTGTTGCCCATGCTCCATTTACAACAATTTCTCAGGATGAATTCTGCTATTTTGTTGATTTGTACTCAATAGAACTGGGAGAGGAGTTCAATAGTATAAATAAGAACGCGATGCCACATAATACATATAGGTACTTTATTATGTTAAAAACTTTCGCGTTCTATGATGTTTTGCTACAACAGATAGTCCTTCAGTTTATTAACTTTACAACTCAGTCCTTTTAAAAAGGGGCTTCACACTCGACCCTGGAATTTCTTCTTATTGTATAATGTTTAAGACCTTGTTGGCTTTCCAAGCTACCGTAACTGAAAAACACCACAGGCTTTTTATTTTGTCGACGTACAATTGACATGTTAACATTATGCGGTATTATACATATAAGGTATCTACACTACTAATTAAAATGCATGAAATATTATGAATACGTTTATATTTCAATGTGGGTGGGCCGTAGGAATAGTTACACTGTTCCATAATTCATAACATTGGGGGAACTCCGTCATCTCCAGACTTTGACCCATATTATGTCAATGAAACTATCGCAACTCAATCCTTAGCAAAAGTGATATATTCATTTACTTGTGCCTGACATCACACACATACCTCTGGAAGGTCACTTATTAGTCACCATTCGACCTCTTTAACACCAGCTGAAAACATCACACCTTTGAAGGAACGACTTCCACCAAAGAACAGCATAGCTAAGGCAAACAACTTAAAAGCCTGGATCAAAAGCGTAGAGAATATGCGTCAGTATTATGTAACGTAAATCGAGCTTTTCAGATATGAAAACCAAGTCTTGAAACTTTACAGATACTTTGTGCTCCTCCCACCACCCTTATCTACAGTGAATTTCCATAAATTTTATTACTTTTTACATGAGGTCTGATTTTGAGCCTTCCATCAAAATCAAATGCCAAAACACTCAAAACAAAGTATGAGAAACATAAGGAATTCTTGAATAGTGAACGAAAAAAAAAGTAAAATACTCATGTCTACATTCCACTACAAATAAAGCCACCGCTTTATTGTGTACTTTTTCTTTGAAACTGGAACGTTGAGACAGGACGAGAGGCTTTGCTACTTCCACGTTTCACTCATTACCACAACTGCAGTAGGGTCTTCCTCCATCTCTCTCAGAACGAACCGCGGGTCTTGTTCGTCATTAGCATCAGAAACAGGTGTCCGTGCAGCCCATCTCCAGTTTACGGAGCTGCATTCTTAATGCGATACCCATAATGCTGGACGGCTTACAGCTAGACCTTCTCATATTATCGAAGCATGTAATTGGCTTGGGTTTGAACCTGTCAAGCAGCGTGAAAGCCCGGGGCTTTGTTGCACATATATCTAGCACAGTTAATTAGTCAATTACCCGGCAGAAGCTATGATAATGAACCTGCCAAAAGAGAGCAGGACTGGAAACCGCAGAGTTTGAAATGTCGCGCGCCGCTCACTCGCTCGGTCACGGGCTTGAAAAGCTCACAAATGATAATTGGATCCATCATCGACCTAATCCCTCTCTCTCTCCCTCCCTCTCCTTCACGGGAACAAGTGGGGATGAAATGCAGTTCAATTAATGACATCAAATCCCTTTCCCTTTACGCGAAATCACAATGATAGCTCTGGCTTATCTCCCGTTGCCCAGTTTTTGCGTGATTAAAAGAATGGATTTTTCTCTACCTCTTTCTCTGTTACATCTGTTTATTTCCCAGGAAAAAAAGAACGTTTGAACTTTGTTAAATTAGCATTGCGTGGACAGACAGGAGAGGCAATCGATGTTGCACTGATTAATTTGTGTGAAACACCGGCACTGGGATCTTGTTACTCTAGCAAAGCATGGAAATCTTTCAGAGATCTCTTTTTTCTACCATCAACTGCGATATAAGTGTCTTTGGATTGGTAGGAACGTAGGAGGACATCTTGCTTTGTGCCTACGCCTCCAATGGGCGCACCTATGGGAGTAAAAGATCCACAGTGTCAAGGCATAGACGGGATTCCTATCAATGCTTTCAGGCACAGCACTCTGATCCCTCCAAGAAGTTCGAGCCCCTCAGAAGGGCGACTTCCCTATCAGACACTTGACCAGAGCGCAAGCCACCGTCATACCGCTCACCCAAGTCTCTCAAGCGTTACCGTTTGAAGATGAAATATGACGAAAAAGGGGGGAAAAAGATTCTCACTGTCTAGTTGAACTGGATTTAATATTAATACATATAATGGTAATTATGTACTATATGATGATATAAAAATAAAATTTAATTTAAAACAGCTGTTAATAATTTTATATTCACTAATGTTTTTTTCAATCTGCAGGTACTTCACTAATTATGTTGCTAATTAATTTCATTTTAAAGAGCACTCGCTCACTTCCTGAATTCAATAAGCTTAACAACGCGACATTGAGGGAGGCGGTACTCGATCTTTATCTCTTTTAATTGTTTAAATCCTTTTCTCAAATGTCAACTAAATTATCAAAATAAAACAATTAAAACTAACTGCAGTTATAAACCAAGATATACGGTTTTATTTCATGATAAGGTAAGTTTATTTTAATACCTGATTTACACAACTGAACTAATAATCAACATCCTATCCATGCAGGACTTTGCGGACAGACACATCTGTTCCCTTTCAGTCTCGAAGAAGAAGGAAGTTAACTAAATTCTTTCAAACCCATCGCGTCATGTCCTACAACGCATGCGCTCCCGATCCCCTCCATTCACACATTTCTTAATATCAATTTTAACGACCTATATACAACATATACACTAACAAAATACACGTTTGTAGTATATAGTGCTACCAACAGATAGGCTATCAAAGCATACGTGCTATATTGTGTATGCATTAAAGTTTTGAATCATTAAAAGTATGGCAATTGAAATTAAAACTGTAATTATTAAAGGTCACGTCCTCTACAAATATGTTTTTATTTTAAGGTTATAGATTGCATGAAATATGCCATTAAGTTTTAGAATAATTATGGGTTTTAAACTACTTAAATTTTCTGACATAAAAATAAATGGCACAATAAAAGAGGTTTCTGCATGGCATTCTGAACAGACTCTACCTTTGCAGAAGAGAATATTTTAAATTTAATAAGATGCATATTAAATAATGCATGTAAGTACTATAAAATATTTCTATTTAAGTAAACTTATTCATAACTGACTTTAATCTTTGATTTTAAGCTGGATTGTGAAATAGTTATTTCGTCCCATCCTCACTGAAATATAAATATAATATAATATATGCTGCAATCCTAATTATCGTAATATTTCATGTATTGTAATTAGTAATGTAGATGTCGTATATGTGTGATATGGCATAATGCTGACATGTGGCTTGCTTGTATGTCAACAAATGAGAAAGCCTTTGGTATTTTCCGTTACGGTAGCTTGGAAGGCCAAGACGGTCATAAAAGTATGCAAGAAACCAGAGGGTCGAGTGGGATGCCACACTTTAAAAGGCCTACCGTTGGAGGGTTAACAAACTGAAGGATATTTAAATTCGTTAGGTCCTTGAACGCGTTATACAGTTAGCCTTTAAACTAGCCAATGTAAACAATGTTTTAAACTTAGAAAAAAAAAATAGCGAATGGCATGTGTGGCAGATGAACTTAAACCGGCCAATGGTAAATTTATATTTGAACATTTAAAGACAGGCGCGAAACCTGTGTGACCCCGTGGCGTCATTAAGCAAACGATTACTAAATATGAATTTAATGATAAGGGTTTGTTTGCTGTGCTAGGACACCCAGTTCTCATTATAAGCTCGAAGCTGCTGACGCAGTTCACAGAATCAGCTCAGACGCAAATAACAAGGTCTACTTCGGACGCGGGCACTCAGTTTTAGGCAGTTATTAAGTTGATACTTAGCTGAGAAGCAGTTACCAGTTACGCAGTTCCGTTACATCAGTTAAGCAGTTTTCAGCTTCACTCATCTGTAAGCTTCATACCCGGCGAAGTCAAACAGTCTATCCCTACACAGAAACAGTCTAATCCTAATACTAAATATTAATGAATTACTCTAAGCTTTAATGATGTTTTGGGACACTTGCATAAAATGACTTTAATTAATATATATTATTAAAGACACGCAATTAATTAATTTAATTGATAAAATTGTTTTTAAATGCTATTTTAATTGGTATTTGTTAAAGAAATTTAAAACTGCCAGTTTATAGCGTCACTTTTGACTCTTAAGACGCAATAAATAAATACAATTTAAACTCTGACTTAATAATTATCAGCATTAAAAACTTGCAAAAATTTTATTCTTCTCATTAATACAAATTTCATTATTGTTAAGATAAAACATATTATTGTTTCATTTTCCTCTCAATTATATTTCGAAAAAAAAAACTTTTAAGGTTCTTGTTCTTTACTGATTTCTTGGAGTTAACATATTTTATTTCCCTTCACGTTCCAAACTGATAATATTAGTAAAATATATTGATAAAATTAATAGTATTAATAAAATATTACCATTATTATAATGATAATATTATGGTACATTAACGTTATTATATGATATAGCATATGTTTTCTCTCTTGCGTTTAATTTCTTTGATCTGCTTTTTCTCTATCTTTTCTTCGTTATTGTATCAATCCAAATAATTCAAATTCCAACTTCTTCTAATACTTATGTTTAAGACGATTTTGATCTGATTATTGACTTTCCCCGAAAAGCCATCACCTTTTATTTTACATTTCAAGTATTAAGATCGTAATTTTGAACTAATTTTTGGAATCTGTATGTATTTATTTGTAAATATTCTCACTTCCTTAAATCATTATGCCATCTGGAAGAAACGGCATATTATTAATTGTATTATCTTTATCTAATTTAATTCCAGACTGCACATCTGCTCTTAACTTTTGGAGCATATCATTCACATAGATCTTCAACTGCAGCGGAGACGAACTGCATGCCTGTTTTAAATTATTAACAGTAATTATATTTGGCAAGGGTCGTTCTTTATCTAAAACTAAATCAAACCTAAAGAAGAAAGGTGTAGAAGACTGTAATGGCAAGAAAAGAATAAATGGAAGGAAAAGTACAATTGTAGGTTACTTAAGCTCAGGGTAAATTAACCGATCAAAGATAAACACAAAATGGATGATAAGTAAAGTCAAAAACTGCATGGCTTTTACCTTGAGCATATTCAACCTGTGTCAACAGAGATGCTATGGAGTGTCGAGATAATCGATGTGTTTGATCGGATCTCGTACAGTATCATCGTTCCATTTGTCATTAAACATCGCCATTTGTAATTAATAATCTTTTCAGCAGAGCGTACCTCTCAAATAAAGGACATTAGCATCATGTACATTTCCGTTATTCCCTTCGTGTAGGAACGGCAAAAAGAGAACGGCACAAAGAGAGAAGGGCATGTATGTATGTATAATTTTGAAAATGAATCACCAATCACCCGATATCTCTCCAAAAGCCAGTTGACAAATAACCCCATTTGGTTTAACATCCCCCGCCCCTTTATTAACAGATGATTATTTTGTTTGTCGAATCGATGTGCGATCGGCCGAGCACTGTTAATTCTGTAACTACCGATTGAGCTGCTACTGGGGCAAGCAATGCACCGGCCCCTCCCCGCGCCAGGTTCACAGACTATTCTTTTAAAACGTGCCCTCTGCGGCGGCAACTGCAGCCATTGCGTTAAAAAAAATTACAGTCACGCATATGTAGCGGTTCCATTTGGAAAAACAGGTATGTTTGCATTAAACTGTGGCGGATTTTCCTTTTTTTATATCATTTTCGATGCGGTCATGATTTATGTTCAGCACAGGGAGCTCTCGATATCCTGTGACTAGACTTTTAATGCTTTGTAGTGCTTTTACCCATTATCATTAAAACTTAACCGGTAGGCATAACAATTTGATAGTTTTTTTTTAATTTCTAGTAGAATATTTATCTTAGGATTTCTTTGTATTTATTGAAAAATTTGCCCTAATGTAACTAAATATAAATAATCGCATTGTTATTCACTATGTCATATGTCATTGCTGGATAAATACATTTTTATACAATATTAGAACTATTTTTAACGAAGTAAGCATCATTTTACTTAGCCTAAATGCTTTCATTGAAATGTAACAAACACCTTCACATTATATTTGTTCCAATTATAAAAATACACTTTTTGTAATATATGCGTTCAATGTAACTAATTTAATCTATAATGCTCACACTCGTAATAGCAAATTATCATATTTCTGTTGCTGGAAAAAAATATAACGAAGGGCAAGTATAAGGCTAATTTATTAAAATCGTATTTTTGTTTGATATTTAGTAAAAATGATATTAGTAATAATAATAAAAATAATAATAATAACAATAATAATAATAATAATAATAATAATAATAATAATAATGGGGAAGTAACTCTGACGTAGAAGAAGAAAGGGAAAGAAAGTAAAATTTGTAAATATCAACAATTAGAGTTAGAGAAAAGTAAAGGATATCGCTACAGAAGTCCTGAAGCTGGGAGGGGAGATTATCATTTCGCATCTTATTCGCTTATTTAGCATTAAAAAAGCTTACAATTATGTCATATGTAAAGTTATGGATTATTTGTTATGTTGATATATACGTAATGCCCTAAGCAATAAAGACTTGTTTTACAGTTGTCAACATGGTTCCAGGAAGGATATTTTGTGACAACCAAATTATTTCATTAGTACAGGACTTAACTGAAGAGATGCCAAGAGTGGTTGAATTTTCAAAAACTTCTGATTTATTACCGCAGGACGACAGATAGAAAATGGGCTGTAATTTGGGTAACAAATTTTTTCCCTTCATTTTTGAGATTATTTTCCAACGGTTGTATTTTGTATAAATAAATTGCGAAAGTTCTGATACAGAAATTTTACAAAACGCTCTTAATACAACCTTTAACTGGTCGGTTAAAAATAAGATGGAAATAAATGGTTCTAAGAATAAGGGAATAACAACTTATAAAAGTCCAGAAAAAATTAACTTCAATTATAAACTTGACGAGCTGGAAATTCTGCAACTGTATGCACTTAAGAGTTTATTTAATTTACATTCAGTATTCTTAACAGGCTTTACTCTATTATTATACATGTGTTGTTTCTTTCACTGTGCAACGAACTGAGTGGCGTGAGGCTCAAGACCTACTAACAAATCGAATAACCGCACCCGCTACGTCTTGTGCATTTCGCTGGCCTTGAGCGATGACTTATCGACCGATCGTCATGTCGGTCATTAAATAAATGGATGATCAGACAGTTATCTAACATGTATTCATAAATGTGTCGGTTAATCTTCATGTTATTCTTCTCTTCACAATTTAGACGAATCGCCTATTCCGAATTCAAAGCATATCTTATCTTTTTCACAGTCTCCTAACATCTCTGAAAACCATTAGAATATACTGATATACAAATTTAAGAAGTTTCATCCAAGATACATGTTGTTGGCAATTAATATTATACTGTTGAATTTTATCATGTATTGTACATAACGGATTTGTAAATCATTCCTAATTTCTTTATTTTTTGTGCTATCTAATTTTATGCATCCTTTGATTCTTCTCAGGAATTCATTTCTGCACTCTATATTTTGTTCAAACATTTCTAATAAAGTAGCGCTGAAGGTACACCCAGTTTTATCAAACTTTAGTCTCGTTTCTTTTCTTGTTTTCCGTTTCTAGATTCTGTGAATCTATCATATCATTTGAAATGTTGGGCAATTTTGCCAAAATAATTATTTTAGTTATTTTAGTTTTTCCTCCGAGATTTTAAAATTACACTGCATATTTGGTTTTTAAGTAACTTAAAACGCTTTCTTCTGTCTGCATCATAACGTCATGAGAAATAATAAAATGTTAATACCTTAAATCTTACTATTATTTTATTTTATTCCTGTGTTAATGGCTTCTTAATATTTGGCATGGCATTGTCACATCATTTATGTAATTATTAAAAGGAGTGGACTAAATACTTGTCTAAGACTTTATATACTTTTTTCTCGTTTTAATTAAGATTTCGGAATTATAATAGGAGCATATATATCCTAATGTGCTAATATTTGTATTAAGTGTTGTAGGTATCCTTGATTTTCATGTTGATGCTTTTTGTTTTTGTTTATTTTTGTTTTTTGTATTTTATTTTATTAATTTTTTGTTTATTTACGGATGCTCTTTAACATCTCAGGTCATCAGCGTGCCATTCAAATCAGGGCGTGAAACGACCGATAATTTTGCTCAGAGGCCACGTTTTTCAGGCTTGAAGTTCTTTATCGTGCCTTTAATATACACACGGGACCCACGACTTTACTTCCCTTCCGAAGGAAGCCATATTTAGGATTTTACTCCCCAAAAAATCCATCAGTCCTGGCCGGGACGAAACCGCAAACTTGGGTTTAGGAGGCAAGTATGATTACCACTACACCGCCAGGACCGACCATTTTTTCATGTAATACTTTTATTTATTCTATATGACAGGTTTTCAAAATTCGATAAAAGCAATAAGTATTTCTAGATTAAATTATTTTCTTTTTTCAGTTAGATACTGTAAAAAAATTGCCTTTTGTGGAGTGTCCAGTTCTAAAAACCATTCCGTTTTTCTCCCATGAGTTAATTTTACAGCTATTAATTTAAAAGTTATATTTATAATTTCAGAATATGGTTTCTATACAGCATTTTAAATACTAATTCATCTATAATTTGTACATCCTTCACGATCCCCCTTTTTAATATTGATATAATTTCTGTTGTTTTCTTCTTGTCTGATATTTTGTTCTTTTTCCAAAATAATTTCAATAAGCGTAGTAACCGAAACGCAAGAATGGGCTGTCGTATTTTAGAAATTGTATGTTTAATCTGTTTAGACCTGTTGATTTCCTTTTTTACGTTTTATATAATGTCTGTTGCAGTTTTTGAGTCGTGGTCATATTTACTATTGATTTTTGTAGTTTAAAATTTAATTAATGTATTTTGAAACATTTCGTGTTTTCATTTTTGTAACATAGCAAATATTACGGGTTATTTATATTACTGTATTTTCTTCATTTATTCACGTTATTACTTTGTATACACATTCCTTGTCTTCCGTATATATTTTTATGTTATATTATTTTCTCTTCGTGCAGTCTTTCATATAATTTCGTTTTCTGTTTTATCAAATCTTGTGGCATTTTGTTAATCCATAATATTTCATATATTATTCATTCTAATAAATTTCCAAGTGCTTCTGAGTGACTTAATAGCTAAAATATAGCAATGCTTTTCTATCGCACTAACACAATTTAGTTGTATTTATTACCTTTTAATTTAAAACATGCCAATTTTGCTTCTTTGCATCATCTAATTTATTATTAATTACTTAAATTATAATAGAACTGAACTGTTTTAATTTCTGTACGAAAAAAAAATTAAATTATAGTTGAATTTATGGTCTAACAGAGGCTTGCAGTATCCCATCAATAATCGAGCGACGATAATCTTTGAGAATTGCATTCGAGAGGTCCCGGATTCAATTTCCATTGGGCCGGTCATCCTGCCTTGGTTTTTCGTAGTTTCCCCCGGTCACTTAGGCGGATGCTGAGATGGATATTTACCGTTCATGAATTTTCCCCTGTTCTATTTCATATCATTTCGTTGCTTTTGTTATAGTGACGAGAGTAACAGTACGAGGTGGGCTGGCGCGGTGTGACGGTGACTTGCTCTTTGTAAAGATTTCTGCCCCGGCGTTGGAATGGAAGCGGATATTTTGTGGGGCTCGAACGACTTGGGGGCAGGGCTTCCACCGGCGTCAGGAGGTTCTATCTGAAAATACGTTAGGGAGTCTGCGTCCGAGCAGTCTCCGCCCATAGATCTTGGCTACCTGGTCTCTCCCTCACCTCCTTTATAGAATCCTGCCTTTAATATGTAATTTTCATTTGACGCTACTTCCTCATTTTACACGCGCTGTGATAAAAGAAATTAGGCAACCTTAACATATCAATTTCCACACTACTGATTAAGTAATATAAAGACCTGTGCAACCACGAAGATGCACGTGATTTGAAGCACGTTTTATCTGTTGCAACAAAGGAAGATTAAAGACTTAACAATGGTATCAATTTATCTTTCATTATCATATTATTTTACTGCTAATAATTCCTGTAGTCACTGTCGGAGTACATTTTCATTGTTGTTAAAGGTTCTTGTAGTATAAATCAGCTTCGAAATAGTGCAGTGTGATATAAGTGTTGTAAATTTAGAATAAAAGATTAGGTGAACATTTTGATAAAATGAACGCAGCGAGCTTTTTAAATTCCCAAGCATCTGTTATGTGCTTAATGAACTTCTATTGCATACTATTTTTTGGATGATCGTTATTTAAATACGTATCTTTTTTATTTTTAATATTGCATGTACTTATTTCGTAAATAACACTTTTCCTGTAAAAAGTTTTGAGTGAGGTTGATACTACATTTGTTTTAGTTGGGAACTAAAGTTAAGTTCGCAGCAAGTTTGTTTATACTACCGTATCGTAACGTAACTGATGCCTACCTAATTTTAGAACAGAAAGTAGCAGCCTAGCGGCACTGGAATGAAACAATTGAAGATTAGTGATGCTAAGTAACTTTGCACCACTATTTTATAAATTACAACTGAATGCAGCAGTCTTGCTAATTCACATAATTTATTAGAATAAATTTAAGAAAATATTCAGGCAATGCAATAGATAAATAGAACATGATGTTTACCTCCGGTTGCTACAGAAAATACACCAACATAGCATTCTAACTGTGACACATTTCTTTTTGTACCAAGCTGTGAATAACCGTTCGTGTGTGGTGTGGTTCAGGCGGTAATGCTTGGGAATCGCATTCGGAAGGTTCTGGGTTCTTTTCCCTTTTGCCGGCCATCCTGATCTTATGTTATTTCCCAATCACTTAGGCGAAAGCTGGGATCGATATTTACATTCCATGATAATTTCGCTTTCCCATTGCATATCATTTCATTTTGTTGATTCGGTTACAGTGTCGAAAGTGCCAGGGTAAAGGTGGGACTTGCACGGTGTGGCAGTGGCTTGCGCTGTATAAACTGGTTTCTGGTATGGAAGTAGACCTTCTGAGGAGCTCGAACATTTTAGAGGGGAAACTCCGTCCGGCGTGGGATAGTTCTGTTTGAAAACATGTTAAGAGACCGAGTTCGCATTCGCGTAACTCGTTACATGTCTTTTCCTCATCCCTTCGTATTTGAAGTGTTCCATCGGGGGCATAGGCACAAACGGCCAACCGTGAATAACGCCGGTCTATTACTCAATTAAAATGAGGAAGCATCAACAAACTCTACTCTGGCTTAGTACAGTGAAATAAATGCAAAGCATTTTAAAAATAAATTAACTGTGTACTTTAATGCTGAAATATTATAATAAATTACA
Organism: Metallyticus violacea; assembly: GCA_030762175.1. Classification (NCBI taxonomy): domain Eukaryota; kingdom Metazoa; phylum Arthropoda; class Insecta; order Mantodea; family Metallyticidae; genus Metallyticus; species Metallyticus violacea. Next base: position 76,499,459 of record CM060842.1, read on the forward strand.
CAATATTTGTTTCGGTGTAATTTTTGTGCAGTAATGAGGTAAGGGTAAAATTTGAATTCAATAGCAGACTAATGATGAGTGAGAAATATTTCTTTTTTTTTGTTTAAAACAAAGGTTTGCTGTAATCAAAATATATTGTCTGTGTAAGAATGTGTAATGCACAAAACCTAGTGATTGGCCATGGCCAGAATTAGGTGATTGTGATTTTATAACGTTTCTTGGCACATTAATTAATACAAATACAATATTTAGAATTAAGATCATGTAAAATACTACTTTTTTTGTGGCTCTTCTTTAATTCTTTCGTACTGTACTTAGCGCACAAATAGCATGGGTACTATAACGCACAAAGCAACACAATTGTATAGTTTGTATTCTCTCTTGAAGGCACCCTTTAAATCACCGAGTTTTGGAGGAAAATTACTATAACGGTATAAGTGAAATGTTAATCATGAGTAAGCACGATCTCTATCCAGCCCCATAGCTATCCATTTATCTTCTTTCTGTTTTGTTTTTATTGCAATCGTCGCTGTAAATGACATGAATTTACCAGGTTGAACACAAAACCAAATTACTGCAGTGCAGATAACTTTTGAAATGTTCTGATTGTTGTCTTCACACCAAATGCATAGAAACATTGACAGAACATTTAAAGAGCACTTGGATGAACAATTGAATCAATAAACCAGGTCAACACATCACAATGAATGCAAACTATGTTATACCTATGAAGACATCTCCGTTAATAATCATTAGGTGTACTGTAACAATGGCAGTAACAACGAAGTGTTTATCGGACTGTAACTCTCCTATTGTTTTGACCTGCATCCTTTAAAACCAAGTGAACGTTTTGGGGGACCGACTGGTCCCTCGTGACAAAGGAGACCAATCAGGCCGGCAATTCGTTTACAGGGAGGGAAAAAGGACGGCGTGGTTTGGTACCAATGGTATTCGACTGATGAATGGATTCATTATGGCATTGTGTGCCACCCCTGTAGACTGAGCCACTCTACACCGTCAACACTACGCCATGAGCTGGCACATCGCCTCGGGAACTCAAGCGCTACACAGTAGCCAGTCTGTGCCTTTAATACTAGCAACTGAATGTAAAAGCAAATAAAAGTAGCGTTAATGCGTATGTTCGGAGTATAAACACCGCTTATTTACAAATACATTAAGCTAAGAAATAGTAAAAACACACCCTGTTAAATTGTAACTGTTAACTAGAAATATTTTTAAACAACGTTACGTAAATATAGTCCGGAATCGGTGACAGAGAACAAAAAGATACCATAACTGTAATATCTGTAACTATATTTAAAATCTGTTATCAGAAATGCATACAAATGCCAAGTGTTATAATAGAATCACTGCCGACAAGAAACGTGAATCTTTCCTCACTCAGTTAAATTAGAAATATGTTTTTTTTTTCCTTGTACAGTAACTTTACAAGTTTTGTATCAAAGAAAATTATGACTCTAGTACGCCTGCGCGTGATATGACAACACTTACAGTTAAAATAGCGGAATTCAAGTTCATCAGAAAGTGAAATGTTATTTGTTAGCGGATTAAAGTTCCCAATTGCAGTGCAAAGAAAATTCAGGCAGACATGTGTTGCAAATGCTCCAGAGCGTCATACCGTTGTAAAATGGTTTAATCAGCTGTCAGAAACGGGTTCTGTGTTAAGAAAGAAGGGAAGCGGTAAAAAAACAGTGTCTGCAGCTAAAGTTGAAGATGTTAGGCAAGCATTTCAGCGCAGTCCGCAGAAATCAATTCGACTGTTCAGTTCTGAGTTCACTGTTCACGATATTGTCCATAAAAGATTGCCACTTAGAGCATGCAAAATCCACACTGTGCAGAAGTTACAGCCAAATGATGAATCCAGAAGGACCGAATTCGCCAATTCAGTTATCTCACATTGATGGTGACAATGGGTTCCTCAATCATGTCGCATTCTAGATGAAGCCACATTTCACAGGTTTGGTAAAGTGCATCGGTATAACTGTAGAATATGGGGAGAAGAAAACCCACACGTCGCAATGGAATACGAACGTGATAGCCCTAAAGTTAACATGTGGTGTACTTTGACTTATGATTCTATTACTGGGCCTGTTTTCTTGGCTGAAAGCGCAGTGACAGGAACAAAATAAAATCTAAGTCCAGATATTCTGTCGCTATTAATGTAAGAGATATTCATATTTCTTATTACCAGCTTTTTTTTATTCCTTCTTTCTTCACTGAACTGTATCTAACATCTGATTATGCCATTTTACAATGGTATGACAATTCTGTGACAACGCGCAGACGCACTAGCTTCATACTTTTCACTGTCACAAAAATTGGAGAGTTTCCACAGAAGATAAAGTGAAAATCACAAATCTAACTTAACTAAGTGAGGAGCTTTCCATTTCTTATTGTTAGTGATCCTACCGGACACGCTATATAAAAAGCGCTACACAAGAACTTATCTTCGCGAAAGTTCATAATGATTTCGTCATTGGGAAGTAAAAGTAACTGGCAATATTTTCCAAGAGGATTGCACAGGAAGTAACCGTGATATCGAGTCAGTTTTCAGTAAATACTGCAGATCTTTCTACCGACATGGAGGCCGAGATCTTATAGGCGGAAGACTGTTGTTGTTCTTAGTCCTATAAAATACAAAAGCTGGGGAGATACGCTAAATTTGGATTGGAACGCTTCGTTCCTTAAGAGGTTTCTAAGTACGTTATTTACGGGAAACCTACTTAAACAAGGTGCCTCCTTGCTGTGTTCCTTTAATCTCCCTCGCAAGAAATACTAAGCTTGCTAGGGTTGTTAATTCGTTTCCGAAAGAACACCCAGAGTCATGAAATAAGGGAAAAATTAAATCATCACTATCAACTTATAAGGATTAGGTCTAAGGTCTATTCCGCGTCCTGGCCATCTATACGAACATTCTGTCATTTCTGCGGATACACAGCAGCCAGAGACTTATTTTGTCACCGATATTACTTTATCACCGACTCCCTGATTCCTGTATCCTTCACTAAGGAATACAGTCCAATCACAGATTCGATTCATCATCTTCTGGTAACAAACTTTGTTTCCCAAAAATAGAATATCTTTTTCCGAGCTAAAGCCTCACATGAGCTTATAATGTAATGAGCACAGAGTCTGCAGTCCAACACGCCAATTTTTCGCATAGCGTCTTCTGTGAGAAAAGCAGCAATTATTTTCAACCATGTTTGTTACACTGAATTTAAATTTTCATTCTTTTTATGCTGCCATTTTCCAACTGCATTTTGGAAGTCATGTTCTTTGAGGTTTAGCACAGACTGCGTATCTTCTTGAAACCTCTCAATTGTGTGTCGAATTGACATCTTTTCAACTTGATTTTCAGTTTGGGGAATAGAGCGAAGTCGCAGGGTGTCAAATCAGGCGAATGCGTTTGGGGGGGGGGGGGGGGGGGGCAACCGTCATATTGTTTTTCGTCAAAAATCTCCTGGTGAACAAGGAAGGTGACAGGGCGCATTATCGTAATGCAACAGCCAGTTCACTTGTCGCCAAAACTCGGGCCGTTGTCTCAGCACATTTTCACGGAGCCGTCGCAACACGTCACAGTAGTACGTGGAATTCACTGCTCGATTTGGTGGACGAATTCTTTGTGCACAATTCCCTCGGTATCAAAGAAAACGAGGAGTATGCTCTTGACTTTGCTCTTGACTTGTATAGTTTTTTTTTTTTTTTTTTTTTTTTTTTGTCTTGTTGAGTTCGGGCTCTTCCACTGGGAGGATTGTTGTTTTGTCTCAGGGTCATAAGCGTACATCCAGCTTTCGTCGCCGGTGATGACCCTGGAGAAGGTTGGGTCGTCAGGCCTGACGAAGCTCCGTGCAAACTTCAACACCCTGCGCCTACTAATCAGCAGTCAGGATTCTTGGCACAAATTCTGCGGCGACACGATGTGAGTGGGACCAATTATCTCTTCATGAGCACGGTCTTCAATGGTTTGACGTCGATCCTCACGAACGAGGTGTTGAATTTTGGCAACAATGTCAGGCGTTGTGCAGCTGACGGGCCTACCGGCCTGAGCACCGTCTTCATTAGTTGTATGGTCGGTCCTGAACCGAGAACGCCACCCAAACACACGTGTACGGCGCATACTTTGTCCCCCAAATACTTGTTGAATCGTTGCGAGGGTCTCCGTAGCATTTTTCCCGAGATTTGCACAGAAGTTGATGCACACTCTCTGCTCTAATCTTGATTCCTTCGTAAAATCGCCACACACTACACACAGAGTATCATGAACATTACTATAGAATCCCAACACACCTACCCAGCTGCATGAAACTTTAAACACTCATTTATCAGATGTGCTAGTGTAGCCACCTAGCGGTACAAAATTCTACTGCTACTACTGTCGAGATGGCAGCAGCACCAGTCCCGAATATTGTGGATACTACCACGTATGTGTGTGTATGTATGTATGTATGTATGTGTATATATATCTGCAATTAAGACAATCTCAAAGGCACATAAAAGAACCTCAAGCCTAAAAGAAATGCCTTCTGAGCAAAACTTACCATCCGTTTCAAACCAAATAAATAGTATTCATAAAAATCTGCTAATAAAATATTGTTTATCCAATTACATGAAACCATGCTTCACCAGTAAATAATATTAAGCGAGAGTCAATACTCTATCAATAACATTCCGTAAAATCCTAATACAGAAATTTACCCGAATATCAGAATAACCTAAGTAGAAAAAAACGGGAGTAGAGACAGCTATAGTAGCAGGAAGCCGCGCCGAAAAAGGAATTTGAGCGCTATTAGTTATACCTGCTAAAACAATTAAAACCAAAACAATCCCTGGTAAAATAATATCAATTGCCGGATTTGCTAACATTACTCCTGTTAAACCCCACTTTATGAACAGCATTGACTTCTACGCGTTCAAATTTAAATTAACTAATTTCAGAGATTGAACTGATGTGTGAAGACAATTAACTAAAAAGTTGCCAGATTGTGTAAATGCATCAGGACAACATTTCTCATGTCTCCTATCATAAGATGTGTGCTTATTATCACAAGCAATATCACAAGAGTGCCTGAGATTACAGACAAATTCATGAATGTAATGAGAAAGCTCAGACCTTCGAGTGCTATTTATTACCAAGAACTATTTCACGAATAAAATAAATTTTTAAATATAATTCCCGTAAACTTGGCTTATTATATTGTAATAATTGTACATCTGTGTTATGATTACTTAACCTTTCAAGTCAGCTAGCTGGAGACGAGTGTCGATTGTGAGTAATGCCAATAGAGAAGAATCAAATAAGGTTTGGGACTATTTCATGAATAGAATAAGAATGAATGTCATAATAACTTGTAATTCGCGCACGAATTATTAACAATTATATAAAATGTTATATTTACTTATGAATACCTGCCTATTCAGAAACCGTGAGAATGTAATAGACAAAAGTCGACTATTACTAATACCAACCCAGAAACACAAAACAGAAAAAAAAAAAACATTTTACCATTCTGAACATCGTGCTTATTAAGATTTATGGTTACTAGGTAGAAATTGTTACACAATGTAAAAAATGATTTCAGAATGTTTGACTGGACGCGCAAAACCAATTACTTCAGTGAATACATTGTTAGTTAAATTTACAATTGCTGATAACACAGAAAAGTGATCAGTGATGCGTGCTACACTGACCACAATACAAATGAACGTCGCGTGATGAAACGGATTTGATACTTTTTCTTCGATAATTTACTGCGATATCCGGCTGCATTTGGTCAAAATTCAAAATTTTGTTTCATTTCATTGGTTGTCTTTAAGATGACATCACATAAGTAAAAAAGTCATTGCAAGTGTAGTTTTAGTTGCCAGATCTTGAATAGTTGCACGGATATTACATCCACTTCGCCCGATGATATCGCCCTTATTGCCAACTAGCTGGCTGCCATGAAAATGGGCGACAAATCCATGATCAGTCTGTTAGATCACTTGTTTCTCTGGATACACAGAATTTAATAATAGAACGACACCATATTAGCTCTCTTTTCATAACATTTTTGATCAACGTCCCCTTGATTTCAACCAGTTTCATACACAAGAATAAGGGCTTCATTCATGTCTATGTATTTGTATTCAATTTTTTTTTTTGGTTGATTGATTTTATTTATGGACGCTCTTTAACATCGCAGGTCATCAGCGTCCCATTCAACTCAGGGCGTGAAACGGCCGACAAATTTTGCTCAGGGGCCTCTCTTTCAGGCTTGAGGTTCTTTTTCGTGCCGTAAATGTACGACATGGGACCCACGGCTTTACTTCCCTTCCGAAGGAAGTCATACTTAGGATTTTTACGCCCGAAAAAATCCACCGGTCCTGGCCGGGTTTGAACCCGCGATCTTGGGTGTAGGAGGCAAGTATGGTAACCACTACACCACCAGGACCGAAGTATTTAAATTATTAATAGAAAACTTAAATGTATCGAAGTATCTGTATATTTATATGTATGCATGTAGATTTGTGTGTACGTAGGTATGTATGTATATATGTATATGTCTGGAATGTATGTTTATATAGGGATGTATATATGTAATTGATATGTATGACTATGACCCTTTTGATTGCTATAAGGACATTAGCATGTACGGCCGTAAGGCCTATGCGACAGATGTATTTATTTGAATGTATCCTAAAATCGTACAATAAAACGTCCATTACTACTATTACTACATAAGATAATGCTAAGGAATTACCTATGTTAAAATCTTACTCGCGAGATTAATTATTATACAATGTTGTTATATCAATTGGAATAATCTGCATAAGAATAAATATTGTATCCAGTTTCGATCCTTTCAGAGTCGGAAAAATTCAGAACTAGATCTGAGCAATAAGCTTAAAAAAAATATAAAAAGAAACTGTGCATATTGAGACACAAACATTCCATATCCCGGATAACTGCTTTCTTATTTGAAGGTGAGGTAATAACGGTAACGACACGGTTATCCGAAATACTGCATACTTTGCACACCAGTATTCAGTTTTCATATTAATTTCTACACATATGCCTATTCAGTAAGATATTACTTTAAGTACAGCTTGCTAGTCTGTTTACCCCTCTACAGACAGAACTGGTGCAATATTTTTGACGGTGTAGAGGAGGAGGTTATGGAAATTTAATGCTGTTGCCAGTTTGATTGTTAGGAAAAAGCTCCGGTTCAAACTGGTGTGTGACAAAAGTCCGGGAAAAGGGAAAGAGAGAGGAAAAACACTGCCGTTGATGATAATTTTTTGTTTCATTTGTACTTGTGTCAGAATTACTTATAGCGCCCTACAAAACCTGCTCTCAGTTTCGACAGATTTGTGCCATTTGCCTGCCCCTCCCCCCTACACACACACACACACACACACACACACACACACACGTACACAAAAGCGTTAATAGCAAATTGGGTCCATAAAACGCGGAATAGGGAGTGATTTGCAGGGGCGGGGAGGAGGGTTGGTAATGGGCAACGGCTCTACGGCTACGCAACACTACAAATAAAAACCTTCCCCCTTCCTATACATTTGCTTTTTGCTCTTTTTCTTTCTTTCTGTCACACAGCACCTACCGTTCCGGCAGTCACTGGTTGAGCGGTTAGAATTGAGCCGACTATGATAAATAATATCAATTCTTTCCGTTTACCAATGGACGTTTAACGTATCTTCTATTTTTAAGGTAAATTCTATTTCTGGGACCAAAACAATCTTTTGGCACTTCGCTGGCCACACAACTATGAGAAATAGCACTTGATAATGCCCGGGTACTTTTGTTTAGATGAAAAATATATTCATTTAATTTTTTATCACAAATATTATCAGAGAGGGTCTGAGATTACCCATAAATTCACGAACGTAATGAGTGAATTTATCTGGAAAGTTGAGACCCTCGAGTGATATTTATTAGGACTATTTCACGAATAAAATAAGAATTTAAATATAATTCCCCTAATCTTGGCTTACAAAATTGTAATAATTGTATATTTGTACTTTATCTTGCGACAGAAGAATGCCGATATTGAGTAATGCCAATAGAGAAAAGCAAAATACGGGTTTGGAATTTTTTCATGAATAGAATAAGAATAAAAGTGATACATATATTTGAAATTCGCGCAAAGCATATTAACATTGTTATACTTATGAATATCTATTCTATTTAGAAACCGTGAGATTGAAATGGACAAAAGTCGACTATTGCAATCGTTTCCGTTCGATTTTCTAATACTAATTGAGAAAAACAAAACAAAAAGATAACATGCAGTGTATTTTTCTTTGCATTCTGTGGTTTGGAATTCCTATTAATAAATCAATTTGCACATTTGACGCACCATCAAAACGCTTTGAAGAATCCTCCATTTTGCATTATTATTGTCGATTGTCCTTGCTTTTGTTGCTATCAATAGCTCCCCAGCGCCTCTAACAAAAGTGGTCAGTGATATTGTTAAGGAATGATACAGCGGAGATATAGAGTTGGTTACACTGACCACAAGACAAATACACGTCCGGTGATAAAACTGATTTGATAACTTTTTTTTCCATAATTTCACTCCGTAATTTGGCTGTGATTGGTCAAAATGCAATTTTTTTTTTAGTTTCTTTGGTCTGTTTTAAGATGACGTCACATGAGTGAAATAGTCTTTGTTATTATTAATGCTATTATTTCTATGTAGCAGAAAAAAGGGGAAAAAAAAAACGTTCGCAATAAATGCACCCTGTGGTGAAAGGTGGAGGAAAACAACGCCCAACCTCGAGCCAGCTTGAGAGAAAATTGCCTATTTCCAGGACATTTGCAAGCTTCCTCGAGCGTTTTCCAGGGCCTTATGTTGCGATATTACTTGATTATATTAGTAATGGATTTATCTGACATTTATGCAAGCGCCTTCTTTTGGTACCATCCAGTCCTAAAAAACTCTGTCCTATCTCAATATCCTGTGCTCAGCCTCCAGTCACAGATGCTTCAGCAGTCTATAAGGTTAGGTTAGGTTAGGTTAGGTTAGAGGAACAAGCGATGTACATTGCTACAATATAAGTAATGTACAGTTGCGATTCCCTCTGGGCGCTTTTTTCATATTGTCACTGAATACGTTAAGATGGACATATTATTATTATTATTATTATTATTATTATTATTATTATTATTAATATTATTATTATTTTCATAGGCAGGATGGACGTTATTTTTGCATATTCTGTTTATAAACTCTTCGCGTGCTCTAATAATCAGGCCGTGGGTACAGAGCACTAAGAGTAAAAACTGAGAGCATTTGAATGCATCTTACCCTTGCACTTTACCGCAATCCAATGAAAACAGTTTACGATCTTAGGCTGTACCTCATTTGAGACTGAATGCTGGCAGTTGTGTACGTATGTATAATTTTACTTAAACTTTACCCTTGCAACTCGAGCACAGCTCTAGTCCCGAGCAGTGGCGGAGAATGCCGAAGAAGTATTTGCAATTGTAGTATTAGAAAAAGTAACGTTCATTTCATTGAATAAAGGGCATAAGAAGATATATACATTTATCTTAGGAAATCCCACGATACTCATCTACGCAAAAATAACAGTCCTGACTGTATTTATTGTTGTGCTACTAAATAAATATTATTCAATATCCTATCTATAAAAATTATAGCTGCATGAGAAAGCCACTCCATTGCGGTACTTTCACCACGCGTTCTTCCTTTCTCCGCTTGACACTAAAGTCATCGGTAATCTAGGATTGCCCAAGAACTTATAATTCATGCTGTTGAGAAAGGAATGCGTTCACTTGACATACTAGTTGCAGTAGAGTTGCTCTGGTGATGCTGCATTTGACTGAAAGAACCAGATTTTCTTTGAAAAAGTTACTTTAAAAACAGTTCTGTTCGTATGCTCGAAGAGAGTTTATTGAAACTTTTTCCAATGTAGTGCCTCCTTCAAGAAGTGCTGTACAAAGACTAATGATTAAATTTGAAACCATAAATACAGCGTTGGACAAACTATATTCCCGAAGGCTAACTGTATTAGTGGAGGAAAAAATGGATGAAATTGAAGCTAAATAGACAATTGTACGGTGCGTCACAAAAATCAGTAGATATTTTTGGACAACAGACAAAAGTTTGTCTTCTGCATAAAATCCAACAAAAATCTAAAAAAAAAAAAAAAAAAAAAAAACAAACAAACAAACAAACAAAAAAAACATACAGATAAACAAGTGTTCATGCTTTGGGAGAAGGCAGCCCGGTTCATAAAGGGGATCATTGCAATTGGTTTCTCAATGAACATGAAAGATAAGTTATGCCAGTGAGTGATGACATATTCTCACAAAATGGAGCTTGTATAAGAGCGGAAGGAAAACACATTCAGCATATATGTGGTAAGGTTCATAATCCATTTGTGCTTTTGACGTTGTAGGAAGCATTTTATCCGCTGATGCTCTCGATCTGTCGTCCTGAGCCAGTCCCCGTGCAAAGGTCACTATAATATATAATATTTGCTAAACTTTCTGTTAAACTAAATAAAACAAAAATGCATGACATATAAATAATAGTTACACGAAAAAGATAAAAAAAAACAACTTAAATTGTTATGATATGCTTGAGATTTAGTTCCAGATACGGAGTTGAAAATTGCAAGCATTCATGCCATATTGGTATTCGTAAAATAGGAGGTGTCTAGGAGAGATCTCTATGTGCTATGAAGATCTAGTAGCAAGTGTACGTGCTGTATGTCGACTAGTCTTTTATAATAGTTTATGTTTGGTTAAAAGCTATGTTATTTGGATGTGTAAGCGAATATATGGGGATAGGCTGACAATGAAGACTGAGATCAGAAAATAGATGTGTCGAGGCACAGGGCATTGGCCTTTGTGAAAGATAAGATTGTTGGAAGTCTTAGTTTGTATAAATATTGAATCAAAATTGTTGAAATCAAATAGCACACATTTTAATTTTTTTTTTTTTTTTTTGTTTTGTTTTACTGAATTTAATACTTGAACCTATAGCTGATCTTTTCTTTCAGTGTTGACATAAAAAAGTCGTACTCTCCGTTTGCTGTAATTTAGCAAGAGGTTTCACTGTTTGTTATTGAATATGTACTAAATAAACATTATGTAATTGAAACTAGAGCACTAGTCAGAAGATCAGTATCAGGAACTACCATTTGTTAAATCCTACAAACTCAAAGCTTTAATATAAAGTTTTAATAATGATAATAATAATAATAATAATAATAATAATAATGATGATGATGATGATGATGATAATGTAATGATAAAACTACAACATTTTTAAAAGATATTAATTTTTCCTTTCATATCATCTGAAAGAGAACATCTTGTTGCATCGCTCGCTATGCATTACTTAATTCGTTAAAGTATGTTAAAGGTATAAAGGTATATTTTTCAAATCATCAGCAAATTCAGTTAAAGAAATTAAGTCTATATAAATTGAAAACTCTTCTCTTTCAGAAATTAAAAAGAGAAGACATAATCCCAAGTCTTTTATATATTGTTTCATAATTTGCTAAATTATTAATTTTTTCTTCTGAATTTTCAGAATTAGGCCCTTTGCCTGTTGCGGCTTTCCCATCTCTTCCTTTGTTCTTTCTATACTTTTTTTACCCACAGGCTTATACGGAGAGATCCAATTAACTATGAACCAACTTGCGGTGTTTTGCCTATAGGCAAGAGTGGTACCCACTCAACTATAAATAGTTTTCTTAACTATTTTTAAAATTTTTTACTTATCAACTTTAAAGGATGAGCTGAAACTGGCCACGGTCGTTGTCCATAGCACCTCTTTCAAAACTTATCTACGACTTGAATAATGCTGGTTATTTTCAGGCGGATTTTTAGTTTCATTTCTTCCAGGGTATGTAGGTTTGTGTTATTTTTTTAATTTATCCAAAGTTGACCAAACACCACCCTGCAATATTGCATTGTTTCCATGATGTCGCAAGACGGAGATACAGAACGCAGCAATTGCACAGCATGTCTTGGCCCTTAATGCGCTGTTGTGATGTTATTATTGTTATTATTAACTCTTATTGCATTATGCGGCTTAAGGCATACTCATGAGATATTCTGTCCTTTTTTTATACTGTGCAACTGTTTCTGTTAAGGTTGATTTTTTAGTTCTTATCTTAAAAATTAGTATTTTATGTTATCTAATCTTAAATAATTGTTCCCTGCACTAAGAACTTTTATTTCTGATGATTCTAGTTGTCTTAGAGTCTTTACTTCTTGTTACTGTTGTTTCTCGTGCATATAATAAGGCATGACTTTATAGAATCTCATTTGAGTCTACCTCATAATTCTTCCTTTTAATTTTCTTCTTATTAATTCTTTTCTTCTATTCATTTATTAGTAATGTGGTTGCCCTCCACATTTCGTAGATACTTTACTTTTGATATCTGTTTTAATATATGACTTTCTATTATACCTTTTGTTGTTGTTGGATCTTTCCCATCGAATGCCGTGGTTGTGTATTTTGTTTTGAGGTTTTTAAATTATACGTTATTATAGTTAGTTTAATTATGAATAGTAGTTGTGATTTATTTGGACTATCCTGAACTTGGAGTGTTAAAATAACTTGGAATTTGACTTATAGCTTGGTCATCGGTAAATGTTATCGTTTTTAAAAAGTCGTGGTGCTTGATTTTTATTCCCTTAGATTCATTTTTTTTTTCATTTTCTTACAACAGCATATATATTAAATATTGTAGATGACAAACAGCATCCTGTGGAAAAGCTTTATTTTCATTTAAAAAAATATTTACTGGATATGAGACTTTACATGTCGGAACATTTTCTCAACACTCTCTGTATTTAACTAGTTAAAATTATCCGTCATTTGTGAAACCTCCTGTACGTGATTCAAGCGAGCATAGCACAACACAAAGCAAATAAAATTGCGTACTTTCTTTATGGCTGAAATTAGCGAAAACTGTCCAAAATCTTCACAAGTCACGGCTTTGCTCATAATAGAGAGCTTCCGACACCCACTCCCCCCAAAAATAAACACTCACTTGTTCCTTTGCCACCTCCCTTTCTTCCGGATTACAATGCCAATGTATTCGGAGCTGTTGTAACAAATGTCAGCCTTACAAAATGTTCGTTTGTTATGCTGCCCCATTGCGATCAATTTCTTGGTAACCCCTTTTTTAACAACTGCACTAGGGGCATAATTGGTTTCATTGTCTGACTCACTGTAACAGCTGCCATGGTAATCAGTATACGGAGCAAATAGGCATCATGCGGTGTTACAAGTGTCGATTGTTGCACGCCTAAGCTTTCAGTGACACTGAAACTGACTCTCTGATTGGATCAGAACGATACATTATAAATGATGTAGTATTACAAAAGAAAGGGTAAAAGTAAAATATTTTTATCGCAGAAAATATTAAAAGTCTTAGTCAAGGAGTCAACAAGTAAAGTTTAAGATTCTACATAGTAGGTTGTTCATTTCAGCATAAATTGAAGAAATAAAAATAAACGAACACTATAAATTCAGCACGCAACAGCGTATTCCCACTAAACTGCTTGGTTGGACGTTCATTGTTTGAATATTAAACACCAGGTTATTTACTTTCAGCTTTAGCTCTTTATTTCCATTTTCCTGCTTGCAATATTTTACTTTTCTTAGTCAAATGTCATGGCTTTAATTTTTTTGAAACTTGGCAAACTGGTTTTCTCACTTACCACTTCGCTCTCTAATTATTCCTTCAGAAACCTCACCAGATTATGTCATTACATAAACATTTAACGTAAACTGTGAATTTCATAATTTAAGTTTGAGTTTTAACATATATATGTCCTAAATACATGTGATTTTAACTGTGGTTTTAAAGTCCTTAATGGGGCTATATTTTTGTAATATATTGTAAATTTATAAAGTAAATGAGTGTATTAAATATTACGTAAAAAGATTTCTTTGCTTGTGAGTGAAATTCAAACTTTCAACAATAATTTAAGAGTGAAATGTATTTGTAGCAGCAAATAAAGCTTTCTTGATCTGTTTATATTTACTTCTGATGAACTATTTTAGCCCGTATAAGTAGCTGGGAGCATATCTAGCGCTCACGTGTCATTAATCACGTTTTATTACAAATTGTTTGTTCAGCACTGCTACTAGAATTCGGAGTTTTAGGTACTAAAATTCCGAAAATATTTTTTATGTACTAAAATGCTTGAAATGTATGACACTAAGATCTTGAATTTAGTTCTAATTATTTTATGTCAATATAAGCAATATACAGTTCTTACTAATATAATTTGTACTCTGTCTCCCAAAACAGCTAAAAAATTGCAATAACAATGGAACTCATCTTTAAGTTATCCATTTATTATTTTCTTTGAGCATCGTTAAACGTACTAAAGAAAAATTACTGTAAAAATTACCACCTCACAACATTAAGAATTAACTGAAACTGAATGGTTTCAACTCAGAGCTAAAATATTTATTACTGGTGATAGATCACAACTCTAACTCTATTGCATCGTCTTTGATATGCATCGACGGTGTCAAACTGCAGATAGAATGACCTGACATCTAAGTAAATACGATGCTCTCTTTAATGTAGGACTAGCACCTGGTGCATAGACTTTTCTATTAATGGAGAAGTAAGTCCGAGCATGAGTTAGGGGTTCGCATTTAGCCAATTTCTGATAAAAAAAAAACCAAACACTTCAAAGTGTAGGCTCACACTTCGCTCCATCACCCACTACAATAACTTTTTTTATCGTCTGGCAAGGAGAGAAAGAAGCACGGTGAGAAGATAGTATATACAAAATTCTTTGCAGAAAAACAGTGATAGCTACTTGAAAGTATAAACAGAACAATCCATAATAGGTATAGCACAATTCTGATAATACAAATAACATGTACTCTGATGTTTATATCAACGTTAACCATCTATGTTAGGCAATACTGCTGAGCAAGGCACATGATATAAAACACAAAAGTTCTAAGTCTGAAATTGGGTTTTGTTAAAAGTATTTAATTAAAACTGAATATTATGAGGATTTTTGCAAACATTTGAAAATATTTATTTGCATAAATTTTTAAAGAAAGATACTTTTGTCTATAGTATAACATTTAAAAATATATGAACTGGGCTGCGTAGGCCAAAAATAGTTATATATTTTAAGCACCTCAACACAATTGAACATTTAAGAAAATTGTCAAGTTTTGCATTCCAAGAGTTCGAGATTTCCTTTAAAAACAAGACGCACATATTTCAAAACTATATAGTTAATTGAAGATTAAAAAAGTTCGCTTGTATTCATAGCATACAAAATTCCAGTGAACTAAGCGCAAAGTTAATGTGCGTCTGCTATAAGTTTGTGTTTTTCTGGAAAGTGTCCCTTACTTTGCTCAAACAATCTGCAAAATTCTCTTTGGGGAAGCTACTTTGTTGCTTTCGCCCTATCTGAATCTTCCTCCACTTCAGCGATGAAGAGCCAGAGTTGGGTTCTACGGTGACTGCTCTATTTTACCAAGAAACCCTGAACAAGACGCGATCGTTTTATTCATACTGCAATGCTCATCTAGCGCAGAACTTTAATATATCTTGTATAAGCTTAAAAGGCGAAGTGAGAGAAAGATGAAAAGAAAGAAAAAGAAAAACCAACATGGCGTTGACCTTCACCGCGCCTTTTTCAAATGAGAAGACCCAAGCGGTTTCAAACTTTGACTCGGCTTCATTCAAAGAACAAATTTCGAAAGGATTTTAATCACTCGAGTAGCTTCATTGCTGAATATGCAAATTTGGAGTAAAACTTAATCATGATCTCCTTTTACTCGCTTGGCTGTTGAATACGAGGTCACGCAACCTGATAGTGCTAGAGGAAAGCATCCAGGCGGTTACACCTTGTTATGAGAATATAAAAAATAAGCCAGTCCAAAATCGAGGCTTAATGATAGCTTATTTATCATTAACTTGGCTCTTAATTGGAATGCAGCAGCTTGTTAGGATCCATACAAATAAATATCCTGTATAAAAAACTGCAACAAAATTCGTAACAGATTAAAAATAACACAAATGTTAAAGCTTTATGTTGGGAAGCATTAACAGAGAGGCGTAAAAATTGATGATAAATTTATTAATTCATTATACTGAACAAAATGCTTAGAGATGTATCACAATAGGGTAGAAAAACCAATACTATTGTACTAATATCAATTGTATGCAACTGATGTAGGTAAGTTCTCTTTCGTAAATAATACCATAAACGATTGGAATGAATTCCTTGCAGTTGTTCTTTAGGGTTGGCCTTCTCTGACAAGATTTAAAAGTAATCTAAAATTTATGTGTAGAAATATTTCATTGATATAAGTAATTAGGAATATAATTAAGGTTTAAATTTAAAAATTTCCGGACTACTTTAAACATTGTTTAATTGCTCTTTTATTTAATTGGCTAGCATACTTAACTTATATTTATTATTATTCAAGCTGGTAAATATCTGGATCCAAATTTGCTGAGTTATACTTGATAAAGGTAATACTTTAATGAATGTATTTTATTAAGTTAATATGTCTAAAAGTAAGTTATATGTATTTACTTAATTAGACGTATTTAACTATTGACATTGTTTTAGTTAGACGAAATAAATTTAATTAAGTTAATATGTGTAAAATTAAATTGACTCGTATTTAATTAGTTTGACGTATTTAACTACTGAAACTGACATATTTTGGTTAGATGAAATGTATTTAATTAAGATGTGTAAAATTAATTTCACATGTATTTAATTATTTTATGTAATTAGCTAGATTGACATTGTTTTTAGCTATGTGAAATGTATTTAATTAAGTTAATATGTGTAAAATTAATTTGAAATGCTTTTAACTAGCTTGATGTGCATTTAATTAGATTGATTGATTTAATTCTTGGTTAGCTTGTATTTAACTAAGTTAACTGTTTTTTTTTTCTTAAGTATTTTGTTGTAAATAATCAATACATTTTCATTATTCTCACTGCTACCGGACGCAAATCCAATTGCAGTTAATATATACACACACAGTATGTCGGTCCTGGTGATGCAGTGGTAACCATACTTGCCTCATAAACCGAAGATCTCAAGTTCAGTCCCGGTCAGGATTGGTGGATTTTTTTGGGCGTAAAAATCGTAATTATGGCTTCCTTCGGAAGGGAAGTAAAGCCGTGGGACAGTATCGTACATTTACGGCATGTAAAATAACCTCAAACCTGAAAGAAGAGGTCTCTGAGTAAAATTTGTCGGACATTTCACGCCCTGAATTGAATGGGACGCTGATGACCTGAGATGTTGAAGAGCGTCCTTAAATAAAACAAATCAACACAAAGATCTTATAGGGTGTCTTATTCCAGAACGAGTTAGTGTACTGTTACGCAATGTGACAAGGCCCGGTCTGCTGGCTGCCTAGTTATATAAAATCAGTTCTAGAGGAACTACAAATAAAAGGTTGTTGTTTCAAAATTATACACTGAAACACAATATGAATTATCCCGAGAAAGCAACATTTTAAGACAACATTCCTCTAAAAAAAGATTACAACGAATGAAAAAATAACATATAAAGATTTGATTTAAAATATTATAAAGCTTTTAGCACAAAGGAAACGAGGACGTCTGGGGAAAGAATGTGTGATTACATTTGAGGAGCCAGAATACAGAAAGAGGACTAGTGTTTGTCGATGTTGATGATGATGAAGAAACGCGCAACACAACAGAAAGGTCATTAAAATACCTATATTAAATGTATAAATATTGGTACTCTTAAAGTAATTCGCAGATTTTTATAATAGTTATAAATGTAAAGGTGAAGGAAAAGTATAATGGTATACGAGACGTTTAATATTAATTATTGTTCCATTATTCTTTGGTTTCATTCTTTTGATTTACCTATTTTAAAACTACAACGTAGACTGCTGATAATTAAAGTGAAAACATAACCGCAAAGGAAGATTATACAGGACATACAGGATCTTAGCATATCCCAGGCTACATTTCTAAGGTAGCTGGAGTGGGTAGGAGGACCTTTTCCTTGTGTTACAGAAATGGCGGAACCTTGTAGCGTGAGGGTCGGTGACAAATCGCCACCTGGTGACCTGGGCCGGGTCACAGTACTTGCTATATAATATTACTCCACTCGCCCGGCAGGCAGCCTGGCTAACTTTCGAGATGAAATTAATAACCCACGTACACTCAGGCGGTGTAGATTATCCCGGAGTTAGCTTATGGTTTCACGAGTGAGTGAGTGAGCGAGAAGCTACATGCATGGTCAAGAAGGAGAAGGCAGAGGATAGCATCTCCACGGAAAATACAAAGCCATTGTTACACTAGATGGAGTCTTACCTGCATTTAACTACAATTCCTTTCTTGAAGAATATTGGTTTGAGAGAATTACTCTTTACGTTTTTCACACAACATATTGTGTTTATTTTGTAGTTTGTGACCTGCTTTTAATTTAATTTAAACATTTTTATTTATTGAATCGAAATTTTTTGGTTAAAAGTAAAATTTAATTTCAAATTAGACTGTTCTGCAACTAAGAACAAAACAGTAGGGGGGGAAAAAAAGCTGACTTTTGCTTGGCTCCGCCGTGCTGTTCAGGTAACTTCTCTGCTTTGCCTTCGTAGAGTATAGTATATGTTCCCAGAAGTATGTGACTGCGGCAACGCAGGAGTAGTAGTTGATCGATTATGATTAACATAGTACATTTTAAATGCATTCCTGAAGGTCTAACTGTCAATACGCAGACGTATTCTTAGCGTCTTCTTAATGCAGTGCGAAATAAAGAGCTCATTGTGGCAAGGAAAGAACTGAATTCTCCATCATGTCCACGACCGGTCGCTCCAGATGAGCGAATTCCTCGCAAAGCATAACATACCTGTTTTTTATTCTCCAGATCTTGCTCCAACTGATTACTGTCTGTTTTCAAAGTCAAAATCTTGTTCTAAGATGGACATTCGAAAAAATGAAGCGTAATACTGTTTCGAAAAATGATACAGACACTGGCAGAAGTATATGACACTACCCAAGGCGGTGTAACTTAAACTGTTTTCATTTTCTCTGCAATAAAAATCTCTACACATGTTCGGTTTCTGTTTTCCTCTATCAGTATATGCTTTCAACCACCTCCTTGGTCTAGTGGTTAACGTTGCTGACATATGGCCAGGAGGATCCAGGCTCGATTTCCGGGACCTGATTAGGAATTTCTCAAAGTTAGGAACGTCTGGAACGAGGTCCAACCAGCTTCGTGAGGATAATTAGGAATTGCCCGACGGAGAGGTGGCGTTCTTCGATAAAGAAAGTCGTATGATAAGGTTACCTGCGGGCTTCCAACATACTGTTCACATGCCCCCTTGCAATACTGTCCTCTTTCAATGAAGTCGCAAGACACAGATAGAGGAAGCAACGTCATAGAAGAATGTTTTCAGTCAATACGTTTGTAGCTCTTTAGTGTGTATTCCTGTGAATCCCCGATTGTGATTTTTCAACTTTGTTTTAATGTGTCATATTTAATTATTTTCTCGAATTTTTTGTAGCTAAATTCACAATTTTATACCACTTTGCATAAGAAATAAATAGCTAACAAACATAAACAGTATACTTAAAATTAGCTGTCTTTCGTTAACTGTTTTTGCCAAATTTATTATTAATTTCCACGCTTACAGGCAGAATACGACACAGAACGTCTCTATGCAGTGCAAAATGCATCGTCAGTGTATTATCGAAGATGAACTGTGTAACATGAATATGGAACTGTAATGTTCTATGATTTCAAAGGAGGTTAATTCCAAACTCATTTCTTGAAACTTTATCAGATATTTTACATGAATGATGCCACAGTTGGGTACTGCTGTAATGAATTGAAAACACAATATGAAATCTCCAGATGGCGGAACTTTCAGCCTGTCTTTCACAGCAGTTAATTCTGAAAACATATGCTTTTATGTCATAAGGAGGGTAGCGAAAGGTGATTCAGTATCAATTTTCTTGAGATAGAACTACAAACATCTACGTCGTCAAGTATGATATCTCTCATGACCACTAAAAAGCAGCCGGTGTTTGGTGACAATTTATGTAGGAGAAATTCGATGGAGATGAACTTTTGGGCATGTATAGTATGAATCGTGCTTTTACCATGTGTAAGATTATTAAAATTATTCAAGAAAGTGCAACATAGCCACTGGTTTACTTAAAAACTAATGTGTCATTACTGCAGAATGGTCCTGTCATGGTTCTGCACACAACAACAACAACAACAACAACAACATGAGATATCCATGACAACTCTTCTATCCTGAAATGGTGCAAGACGTGCACACACGCTATTCTCCCTGTAACGAAAGTGAAGGAAAGCTGGTTTCGGTTTTGAGGCTGGTGTCATCGTGGAAGAATTTGCATGGCAGAAAACCTTTCCCAAATGATTCGTTAAAGAAGGTCCTACTTTCAAAGAGTATAGAAGCATTTTTAAATGTAGGTATGTAGACCATTTTGATGGGGAGTGAATTGTGATAAGATACGCAGCTCTAAGGTAGATAAAATATTTGCTATGTCTTAAATTTTGTAAAGTATACCTCCAATAGAAACTTCATATTATTTCTGAAATACTTTGCAGAGAATGCTTTCAAAATATTTCATAATATAAATAGATACACAGTACAATACTTAAATCTTTCCTATGGAGTAGAAATACGAATTGAGAATCTGTGTTAGTAAAACTTTTTCTTCCAATCTTAGTATTTTTGCTTATACCGGCTCATGAGAGCTATAATACCTTTACTACTAAGAAAGAAATACATACTAGTGTAGGTCCATAAGTTTCCGGCCTCGCTTATAAGGATTATCACCCTTCACAAAAGCCTTATCTGGTTTCATACCTTATGTATTAAGTAAATAATTGCAGCTGTAAATTACGCTCTGCAGCGTTCAGTTGTGCAGATATAGTTGCATAAAGAAGGCTATGTGTAGAAGATTGTGATATGTTCAAAATGGAGTATCGAGGTGTTATTAAGTTCTTCACAAAACAAGGACTTACTCTAAACGAAATTAAATAGCTATTGGACGGTGTATATGGAGAAGCATCCCCCTCATATTCTACCGTAAAAGCGTGGGCCAAACTTTTTCGAATGGGTCGAGAAAGCACTGAAGACGAACAGCGTGCAGGTCGGCCCTTGGAGGTACTCACTCCTGAAAACATCGATTGTACTTGTGGAAGGAGAAATTATGCATTATCGGGGGCTCAAAGTTACAGAAATAGCTTCAAGGTTGGGCCTTTCTAAAGCAACAGTCCTTTGAATTATTCATGAACATTTAAACATCAATAAGGTTAGTGCAAGATAGTTGACTAGACTTCATTCCTCAGTCCAAAAGCAGCAACGAGTCATCTGTTGTGCGGCATTTTTGGAGCTCTGCCGTGGCAACGAGAGAGAACTTCTGCAAACCATTGTTACAGGAGATGAAACTATAGTCCTCTACTATGATCCCTTGTCCAAAAGAGAATCAATGAAGGGGTATAAACCAGGCGAAGTACCGCCTCTAAAGGCCAAGGTCATTCAGTCAACCGAGAAGATCATGGCCACAATCTTTTGGGACTGTGAAGGAATACTCTTCATTGACTTCAAGGAGAGGAACCACAGAAAAATGGGGAGTACTATGTAGGTCTACTGCACAAACTACGTGCATCCCATGCGAGGAAAACTGAGTGGTGATGTGCGCCTTCTTCACGACAACGTGCCTGTGCACACATCTCTTGTTGCAAAGGAAGCTGTGAAGAAATGTGACTTCAAGGATATCGACCATTCATCCTACACCCCAGATCTAGCTCCCAGTGACTATTTCCTCTTCTCAGAACTCAAGAAGGACTTTAAAGGAAGGAAATTTAAGTGTGACGAAGAAGTGATGGATGCTGTTTATGCCCATTTTGCAGACAAGATTTCTGAGTATTTTGGGGGCGGGGGATTTAAACGTTAATTCAAATATGTGAAAAGTGTATTGCAATAAAGGATAACTATATTGCAAAGTGAAATATAGTTTTTGTCTTTATCATATCTAGAAAATTGTTAGACCGGAAACGTATAGACCTACCCTCGTATGTGTGATTATTATTTCAAAATGTACCAATATAAAAACTGCCTAGTAACTTAGACTGTTGTTGTTGTTTGAGTATGGATGGAACACTATTTTAGATAAAATTCATTTTTAATATTACCTTAATATAGTCTATTTCGGAACTTCTGAATAAAGCACTTTAATTCTGTTCTTACTTGTAGGATATACATAGTTGTGAAACAATTCATTACCACATTACAACTATTACAATAAGTGCTCGCTAGTACTCATAGTATTCTTCTGTCCAAATTCAAACAACAACGGCAGTCCATGTTGCCAAGTAACTTTAAAAAATGTAATTTAAACTATTCTTTAAAATTATGCATCAAAATATAGGGATGCTATTTCAAAAAGAGGGTAGCTGAAAATGAAGGGGTTAAACCTAAAATTTAATCAATATTGGTTTTAAACTTCTCTATTAATATCTGTTTTTGTTTAAATGTATGTTAAATAGGTAGTTATCAGACAAAACGTTTTAAAATGAAATCCACTTGTATGCAAATATATTACAAAATAGCAGGGTTAAAAATTGTATATCATTATATTTCCGCCTGAGAAACCATTTATTCTATAACCACATTATTATTATTATTATTATTATTATTATTATTATTATTATTATATAATTCCTGGTTGTATTTTATCAATGTCAGATCGAGTATCCTCCTTAGCGGTTCTCTTGTATAAAAACTTTTTCCTTTAGTAGTTGTTCCCTTAGTCTGGAGAGGAGATATAAGTCATAGGGGCTCATGTCTGCTAAATATGGATGGTTTTTCACAACCTGCTACTCCCATAATTAAATCTCTCACAGTGGTAGAAGTTGGCATCGAACGTTGTCATGTAAGTCAATGGGTGCAAAGCAAAACATAGATGACATTCCAGGTACCTTTGTTAGTAAGCTAATAGTCTGGCTCTGAGGATCTGCATGACTGAGAATTATACCTTGGACATATCAGCATAATTTCACATTCCCGAATGTTTGGCGTAGCTCTTTGAGTTGGAGGATGGTGGATGCCACCAACGCTGGATAACATTTTGAGTTCTGATTCTTAAATAGTGCCCACATTTCATTCAGCGCTTATCTGCAAGGTTGCAATGTTGCCATTTCTGAACATTCGTAGGGTGATTAGGTTCTTAATTGTACCTGACGCATTCCTACAGCATCATGTCCTTGCCGAAATTCGGACGCCCAATATGCGACCGTCCGATAGAACTTCTGTCGATCTGCACGTAATTTTTTTAATTCCTTCCATTCCACAGCTCAATTTTTTTATCCATACCGGTTATTTAAACTTAGACCATACCTTCAGAGAGGTCCTCACTGACACGAGTACTTGAGACCATTGTACGTCTTTTGGAGTTCGTGTAATAGCGACAATTTTCCTCTACCAATACAATATGAATATGTTGTCACTATATTTTTCAGCTCTCGTATATTGGAACCGAATCTGATATATATTGGCAAAATACACATTTTCTCTATTAAATTTTATTTTGTTTACACTCCCTGGTTTTCTTCTAAGAGAAAGTTGTTTTAAAATATTTTATTAGCATTGAAGAAAAAATATAGAAATAAGTTACAGTAAGTTTTGTATTGAAGTTCGTTCCACAATTAATTTATCTGTAATTTTTATTTATATAAAAATGAATTTTAAATTTATAGAGTACCATTTTTAATACTACATTTATTGAGCAATGTTAGCAGTAAAACATCGTACTTCATAAATAATAAAGGAAAATTACATCATTAAAAGTTTTTTATTGTGAAAAAAAATGCTTTCAATTGCTAGAAAGAGATATTTAAAGAAACATAAAAATAAAGAAAGAAAGTATGAACACAGAAGATTGCAACCCAACACCACTGCCCCTACTGCTTTGCTTCAGCAACTTAGTGCGATGGAATGACTCGTCTGAGACACCTGCCTAGCATAATCCGGCCTTTGTATTCCGAAGCAAGTCGTGGCAAATAAACCTGGCGGTGGTGGTAGGAGAAAGGGTTGGTGGAAGGGTGAAGGATAATCATATCATAACCCTCAGAGAACTGACGGACTGGGGTTGGTTAATACTGCAAGTGTGTGTGGTAGTGGACCCTTCCGGTAATGGATACATTAGCGAGGTGCAAGTCTTGCCTTATTGCGACGCCTGGAGCAAGGACACTGGAGAGATATGCTCCTCCTCAGCCTCAGTGGAGCAGAGGCATATGGCGGTCACCGCCACACTTTGCATCCAAATTCATCTAAAGCCACTCTGCTTAAGTCATCTATCAAAGGCTATGTAATGATCGTGTGGGAAAACATGACAATATTCTGCCATGAACAAATTTCTGCAGATGACAAGAAAAAATCTCCGAAATTTAACATTGTTTCTTTCAAAAGTATCAGAAAGTAGACAATAAAATAATAAATATTGTATAAGGCATACAAATATATATATGCATATACATTCTATATTTATTGCTACCTAATAGCGCCTGTTGCTAATCCGAAAGGTATGAGTCCTGATGAATTTTTCGGAAATAAATGCCTCTATAACGGGGTTCACCTACTTTAGTGAACACAGATTCAGAGTAGAGAATCCGGTCTGGTAAGCCGAGATTAAGTTGAACAATTTGAAGATGTTTTCCAACTATTGTTATTGTTTATTATGTTTTGTGTATAATATACGTACAATATAAACATAATGCATAATATACATTCAGATAAGTCCTTGCACTATCTCAAGATATTATTGCAGATGTTGATATCTAAGTCACCAACTCCGTTTTCATCATCACCAACTGACCCCCACGGGCGACCGAGGTCATTAAGGAGTGGAGGTCTGGAGTTCGATTCTCACCAGGACCGTCCTCCCTTACTGAGGTTTTTTCTAGGTTTTCCTCAGTTCTCATAACTGGCAAATGTACCCTGAATGTATCTGGAATGCTTTCTTCCTTTAAAAAAATAATTTTCCAAATTATCATTTCATCTCATGTATCATCGTGTCCGCCGTCTGTGGTGCCTCAGTAGTAAAAACGGGCATTAAATATTATTAAAAAAAAACCTAATTATTTTACTAAGCAATTCTTACATCGCTTTGGAATATTAAATAATTTTACCAATTATAATGAGCTAAAATATTTAAATATATTTTTTCTGATTTCATACTATTTTTCAGTCCGATATGAGAACGAATTCAATCATGATAACTATAAACCTTCTTAACTGACCATGCCAAATGCTTCATCTAGAACCTTAAAATCACTCAATTCTCTACACGCAACACCAGTTTTATTTGACTATAATGATATAAGCTTCTCAATTTTTGTATTTTTTCCTATCAAAGTGCATTTTATCCTATCGAAAATTTAGCGTCGTTCGCCTATCCTAATATTTCTGGAAAATAGAGGCCGATAAAATAAAAAATCAGCTTGAATGGTGTGAAAACATATTTAGGTTGGATTTTGACAGGGTGCAGAAAAATGTCAATTCATTTAGTAGTAGACTATGAACTTTTAAATATACTTTAGTACGATATAATTCCAATCCTATCCCAGACGTAACCATCTTCAAACGATTCTTCACTTACTGCGTTTTTACATGACATCATTGTGCTTTATTAAACAAAAATGTTCTGCAAAGTTGGGATTTTTCATCGCGAACGGAATAGGTATTTACGTTTGCAATAAATATACAAGACAAACATTATAAATAGGTAAAACGGACAAATATTCACACAGTAAAAGGCTAATAGAATGTAAAATACTAATATATTTATAGATGCGATATATAAATGCACTCCAAACTAAATATGCATAGACGAAAAACAAAGAAAAAATGTGTACCAGCGGTTAGGGCACAAAAATGCCGTCTATCCATAACGAGTTTTTATTGTTTTAGAATTAACATTAGTGCTGAGAACATGGCAACACATTTAGCTGATGTTTTATTTCTAGCAGGCAAAATGTACGTCACTCAGTTATACCAATCCTTTAAGTACGCAAACTTTCTTTTGATTCGCTGAGTAACAACCTATATCATATATCTCATGTTTGTCGACTTTGGAGCGGATTAAAACCTACGACTGAATTTCACACTTTTTCTAGGCAGCAGCTTTCATGGCTATACGGAGTTAATTCCTTGACAACTGGCAGAATAATTACAATAAAGTAAATATCATAATGAACGGGGAGGTAGATAAAACTGACTGCAGTGCATTATTAATCTAAATAGATACAGAAATCTCAGAATAAATACTTAACATAATATTTGTAGTTTATGAAACAGGTATGGCATTGCTGTGGGCTTTGTAATCGAGCAAAACAGACGCTGAATTAATATCTTTCAATTACTGAGTGACAAAGTTGAAGGAAGAAAGAACAAAAATTTAAACAATAAATTGTGTGAATTAATTTACTTGAGATGAAACTCTTATTAAAGTTTCTGTACTGTTTTTTTTTTAAATAGGATTTGGAACAGAATACTACAATTTTTTTCCAAACTATGAAAAATAAAGAAATGAACTTAATACTTTTCATTTATTAACTGCAAAACTTTAAACCTTAAATTAAAGGTCTTATTGAAGACTAGCAAGTGTATATGTATACAATGGATAAAAACAAGGATAAACAATTTATATTATAAATTCTAATTCCACACTAATTTTATGAATTATTTAAATTGTAACTAACTTATTCACGAAAAAATAACTGATTAAAATTCCTATATCTTTTGCTCACTTGTGGCCACTAAAGGTTCATGTTCAGGCCCTAATATATTTATCTAGCTAGACTTTAATTCCGCAAAATTCTTTGATTTTCCAAGAAATAGAGAAGTGTGCATTTTTCATATTCCAATTCCTAACCACCAGTAATCTATTATTCTGGTCCAAGGTGAATGTATTCAAAGAGAACTGGCGTCGCGTCGGTGGCTGAAGAGGCGGGTCAAACAGATTTCATAACATAAAAAATAGAACATTTTCAGACATTTACTAACATTTACTGTCACAGAGAATTAATAAATTACACGCAGTAATTTCAAACATTGTAGACATGTTTTGGATAAGAAATTTGATGTAGTTAAACAATATCACGTAATAATGGAGCGAAGAAGTGATGCATATTGCGTCAAGTAAAAGTGGGTCATTGCTATTGAGTTCAAGCCTCTTTAACTACTTTTTTTTTTCCTTTTACCTGTAATAAATAAAATATGAGTAAATTACTCCGCAGGAACCGAACCGACGATCTTCCAAACCACTGTCTGTTGTCTTATCTATTAAGTCTCCCAGTAAGATAGATAGCTACCTCTAGACAAAGATCATAACGCAACAAAGCAGTAAACCGTTGTTCAGTGTCATATCGTCATGTAATTAGTACGAGATTTTGAGCATTTTATAGCACCGGAGCTTGAAAACGCTAACAATGACCTATTGAAGAGTCAGGATTTCCTCTGACGCGAAGCAGGTTTAAAGACAACGTTGCTCTAACACGGACTTGTATTGACACATAATTTGAAGTTCTTTATCGACATACAACTCCGTTGTGTTTCTTCGTGAACTATTTCAAATTCCTTTTTTACAATTCTTGAAATTATTGTGGTGGAGCTCATTAGCATTCGGTAGGTAACAGCATTCCGTATTCTTTTGTCCTATGCATTTATTTATTTTTGTTTAAATAAATATAGATTGAGCTATCTGAAGACAAAAATATATTTATTAATTGTTCAGTTGTACAGTTGTAGTTGTAACAATAATCTTCTTACGGTCAAGCACAGCCCTTACCTGTTATCATGAACCATGTAATTGTCCAGTAAATTTATACAGTAATCATTTATTATGTTCCTTTTGTACTTGTGCCTCACATCACATGGTAATGTTCAATATTCCCCACAAATATAGTTCAAAATAATTTCTGACACCGAATGAAGTAAACACACTTCTTCTCGCCATCCAAAGAAGCCTCGATGTTTACATCTGGATAATTTATGCCGCATTGGTCAGTTAAATCGTAAGTGACGAGCTATTTCCCACTAGTGGTGTAGTGGTAACTCGTAGACCCAAGATGGCGGGTTCAATCCCGGCCAGGGTCGATGGATTTTTTCGAACGTAAAGTGCGAAGTATGGCTTCCTTCGGAACGGAAGTTAAACCGTCGGTCCCATGTCGTAGATTTACGGCACGAAAAAGAACCTCAAGCTTGAAAGAGCAACATTTATTGGCCGTTTCATGTCCTGAATTGAATGGGACGCTAAGATGTTAAAGAACGTCCGTAAATAACTAAATCGATCAAAGTATTACCCACTTGATTAGCCCTTCCTTCATTTTTTGGTTTCTATTCCTTTTGGGTTTAAAATGAAATTCATAATTCTTTTCTTGCTTCTACCCTTACGCTAATTGTATTTCTAAATTTGAGTTTTTTGACTATTTAATTTATTTCTCGGAAATGGAAACATCTTTATCCAAATAGGTGGTTTGATATGTTATTTATATACATATATTGCCCATTATGAAGTTTGAATTTTTGGATAAATATACGAATGGAGACAGCTTTGTAGCTCTGTTCTTTAGCATTAATGACTTACTTGTAATATTTTTGAGGATAATGTATTATTTTATTCTACAAGGACTCTTCAATAAAGAAGTATCATAATTTTTACAAGCATAATTTATCGTGCTAAAATTTAACGTAATTTAATGTACACGTGATCTAGTTTCCTTGTTGTAACTTCCGGTTCCCATCGGTGAAAGATGTGCAAATTGAGACATGCCCAGTTTCGCCTACAGCAAAATGAAGATGATAGGCGACGAACAATGGTCTATTCACAGATGCTGCTTCATCGTAACGCACCTTCAGCGAGGCAGGAGAGAAGATATTAACACCGAATAATTAAACTTTTTTTTAAAAATTTACTGTGTGTCACTCACACACTAGTAACTGAAATTGCTCATTAGTTGTGTTTGCGCACGGTTGGTTACAAGACTGCTGGTTGCCGAAAAAAAAGGAAGTGTGCTTGCAGGTTTGCATGTAGTTGAAGCTGATGCGAGGAAAATGTGGAGTTTCTTTCAAAGGCAATCATTGCTACAGCAAACTCTAAGCTATAGCAATTTAACTTTTCGATATTCAAGGAATGGGTTACCAGCATGCCGTACACACGTAGGGAAAAACTACAAAAATGTTCTGAAAACTCTGCAAGGATATATCATACGTAAAAGATCACATTTCCCGCAGTTAATTGGTGCAAGGTCGTTATTGCTGAGTATCTCACGAAAATCAACGTCAAGCGTGTCTCTCATCCAAACGACAGTTCGGATTTAGCCCCGTATAACTTTTTTCTTTTCCCGAAATTGAAGAAACACCTTCAGGACAGAATTTTTCATCAGAGGCAGTGGTGAAGGCTGCGGAAGCGATTCTGAAGTACCTATCAAAAATGGTTTCCATAATGCCTTTGAAGACTGGCAGAAACGCTGGAACAAGAGTATGCATCTAACGAAAATTACTTTGAGAGCTATTAAAATTATAAGGATGATTAAAGGGTGTTGTTGTTGAGCATTCTTTATTGAACAGTTCAAGAAAACTGAATGAAAAGATTCAATGTGGAAACAACTTAAGGACTAAAAACTAATCAAGGAACTGGAGCAAATGCGTTTGGCTGTAGAAAAAAATGTAGCATATAGTCTTGGGAAAGTTGCTACTGTCTTTCAAGCAGAATGTTTATTCCATTGCAATGAATATTTGGGAAAGTATAGAAAAAAAACTGTGAGCAGGCACTTTACAGTACTTTTAGATAACCGAGTAACCTTAAAGATATCTTGAAACTGATAATCAAATCAAAACTGGTTCTGGAAATGCCAGGAAACCGCGATGACAAAGAAGAGCACAACATGTTTGCCAGATCATAAAGGATTTCACGGTATATTTTTTTAATAGTGTTTAACGCCCGTTTTTACTGCTAAAGTATCACAGGTGGTGACACTGATGATAAATAAAATGAAACAGTAAATTGGGAAAGGACTTTTTTAAATGAAAGAAGTGTTCCAAACCTAAGTTTAAATTACCTCCCCAACATTTGCCATTTATGAGAACTGGAAAAAACCTCTGTCACGGAGGACGGTCCTGGTGGGAATCGAACCCCAGACCTCCCGCTCACGAGTCCATGCCTTAATGACCTCGGCCACCCATGGCGATAGTTCTCGGTAATGAAAGGGAAGATGACGGGACTAAAGAAGATTAGATAAGTGCTTTTACAGGTAGTGAACTTAGAATTGAGTTATCTAGGAATGAACTCGTTAGAAACATGAAGTACTGATCACAGATATTAGGATGTCGTTACAGGTAGGGCTGAGGAACTGCTTTAAATGGACAAGCTAGACGCTGTAGTATAGCGCTACTATTATCACCGAGCCACTGTAACTGCGTGAAAATCTCCACAAGTTGATCTAATTGTAGATGTGTGACTTTGAAATTTTGTTGTTGATTTCGTTTGTTTACGGACGCTCTTTAGCATTTCAGGCCAGTCATCAGTGTCCCATTCAATTCAAGGTATGAAACAGTCGATAAGTTTTGCACAGAGGCATTTTTTTTAGGCTTGAGTTTCTTTTACGTTTTGTAAATCTATGGCACGAGACCTACGGCTTTATTTACTTTCCGAAGGAAGCCATAATTACGAATTTTACGTCCGAAAAAATCAATAGATCCTGGCCGGGATGGAATCTGCGGTCTTGGATCTACGAGGCAAGTACGGTTATCACTACACCATCAGGACGGACGAATTTGAATGTTGTAGCACAAAGAGTTAAACACCATAAACATTTGTACAAGAAATAACGTGACTTCTGGAAATTCTGTTAAAATGGTACCAATATTTATTGATGCCGGAATTCTTAGAATTTTGAGGAACAATGATTACGGTGCGCAGAGCAGCTGCTGTCTACATTATAAACCATAACCATAATTTAAATCCACATTCAAAAGGAGAATCTTTTTCTCGATCTTCAATTATTTTTTTTATGTAAAGAACCAACATATTCTATTAACCGTATGTTTAGGTTAGTATATCTCATTTAAATTCTTTTCCAAGAAGTAAAGCATTATTCTATGTTTCCAGCTTTGTCCCATCGCTTTGTTGTTTTTAGTTCTCGAATTTATTTATATGTATATGTCCTGTTTTGTTAACTTATTCGTCTGAATTGAAAAAGAACCTCTGCCATAAAAGAAGTGTCCTTCTGACAAATATATGAACCGAAATAATGGATATAAAGAGTAAATGACTACCATAGAAAAAATTCTCTACAGGGATATTGATGTACGATTTTCACCAAATTGAAGTTCAAACAAGGACGCATCAATGTAATTCATACAACGATTTCAAAAAGCAATAAAAATGTATTTCTAGCAAATGTACATTTTTTCAAATATAATAATTCCTATTGACTTCAGGAAAATAAAATTGAATGATATTGAATGTCGATGAGAGTTTGGTAGGGATCTACGAGGCAAATAGTTTAGGGGCTATCTATGTAGGGCTTTGAATTTCAGACCTATTTAGAGAATTCCCATAATCAATAGATCAAAAACCACCTTGCTTCAAAAGTTGGACGGCATGTCTGTTTGCATTTTGTCTACAATTTAGGGAAATTATCAAGTTTATCCTGGATGGATCTAAAATTTTAAAGCTGTCTGTCCAGTTTAACTGCTTAGGGACTAGACTGAAAATGCACCGCACATTCCTGCCTACGGCGACTGTATGTGTACGTTTTTATTTACATTTTGTTTTCTTTGCACGGAGTAAAAAGAGACATACCTGTCAATACATCATGATACGTCATAGATGTAGGATGTGCTAGAGAAAATGGTATTGTTTCCTAATGCTAAAAAAGCTGATTTGATCCTGTTGTAGGAGAACATAAGAAGAATGGCGTGCTCTCTCGTACTGTATACGAGATATCCATTCAGACGTCTATGATAAACTGCAGCATACTCTCGATAATTTACCTAAATTGTAGACAAAATGCTAACTGATGTGTTTTGTTTTTTCGCTTACAATTGAGGTAATATATTGTTTTTGCTTAATTGTTGATGGAATTTTCAACAAAGAGTCCCAAAAGTTGAGGTGTGCACATCTCGTAAAACTACATGGCCTGGAATCATGCAAATATAACTCCATTGACATTCTAATCTTATCTAGTTTTATTTTCTTTAAGTCATTAGACATTTTCCGTTTGAATAAATCTAACCTTGTACTAGAAATATATCTTAAGTTAGAATCGGTGTATGAACTATATTGATGACTCTTTTTGTTAACTTACTTTCGGTGAAAACAGAGCATCAATAGCACCTTTCGTTTCAGAGAGATTTACCCTTGTAGTTTTAAGTGATTCATTCTGTATAATAAAATGTTACAGTTAAAAAAATCAGAGAAAAATAATAATTTTGCACTAATAGACTAGAATTATTATATAAAAAGAGTTGGTTTGATAGTAAAGAGACTGGCCGATCAATCAGAACAACTTGATATTAACACGCTTTTGTGGACATGCACATCTTAAGTTACGATCGACAGAGTATTGTTAGGTATGTGCTTCTATAGTTTTAATCTTTTTCTTATCGGGATAGGAAACCTGATAATCCTATGCACAGAGTTTTTAAGGTTAAGTTTTTTTTTTTTAAAGGAAAGTGAGTCCCTTCTACTTACACATTTAAATTTGCAAATGCCTGCCTTTGATACCCAAGCCTAATAAAAGAATATCTGCTTTGTAATTCCTAAAAGCTATAAACATCTTTAAAGAAAGTATTTTTGTTAAACATAACTAATTTTACAATAAAAAGTAATTTAATTTGACAATTGGTGCTTACTTTTATTTTATGCCTATTTTTTAAAAAGTTTAATAAGTATATTCCTTAAAAGCTTTTTATATAAATATAAATAATTATGAGTGTTGTCTCAAAAATAATTAAAGAATTAGATGTAGTGCATAAATGTCTTGGACTTTACTTAGATATGCAAAAGGTTTTTACACGGTTAATAACGATATGCTCTTGGATAAACTAGATAAATATTGCAACCGAGGATAGCTTTAAACTTATTTAAATTCTACTTGAGTAACAGGTCTCAATCAACAAAAATTATCGATCACATCAGTTGCAGTAAAAAAACGTTGATATAAATGTACCACAAGGAATGGTTTTAGGGCTAATTATATTTTTAATGTATATAAATGATTCACTTAAAATTCACACTAAAGTTTTTTGGATTATATAAATGTCCGATACATTCAAGGAGCATCTCGGAGTTCATTGGTCAAGCATCGCTCATAATAGAAGTGAGTGGAGTGAGAAGTGGCAAGGACTCAAAAAGGGAAATAAACTATAAAACATAACTTTTTATAGTAGAATCCCTAACTCACATGGAATAGCTCACCTCGTGAGTCACAAAATGAGCTTTTCCCTCCAGCAGGAGACCCTAGTCTTTATGGGACATAATGGGCTTTTTCATTTCATTTACTTTCATATATATTATTATGCAGGCGACACAGTTGTATCTGTGTGTCGATCCTGATGGTGTAGTGGTAACCATATTTGCCTTCTAAACCCAAGGTCGAGGGTTCGAACCCGGCCAGGATCGATGAATTTTTTTGGGCGTAAAAATCATAAGTATGGCTTCCTTCGGAAGGGAAGTAAAGCCGTGGGTCCCGTGTCCTACATTAACGGCACGATAAAGACCTCTTGCCTGAAAGAAGAGGCCTCTGAGCAAAATTTGTCGGCCATTTCACGTCCTAAATTGAATGGGACGCTGATGACCTGAGATGTTAAAGAGTATCCATAAATAAACAAAAAAAAAAAAAAAACACAGTTGTATTATTTAGGGTACTAGCTGGTATGAAACATATCAATAGTGGCATTGGTGTGATTAAGGATTGGCTAGTCGCAAATCGGCTGTCTCTGAATATTTCTAAAACTAACTGAATTAAATTTTCATTAACATTCAGAGCTCAAAACAACAATTAATTAGTTATGATAAAACATTCGCAACTGTAATTTAATTAACTGCACTTGTCCTTTTTTGATTGTTTCAACTTCTGCGAAATACTTAGGTATTATTATTATTATTATTATTATTATTATTATTATTGACATAATTTAAGATGACATATTCATATATATCTTACATGTCAATTCACAAACCCTCGTTTTTACATTAGGTCTTTCTTACCTAATTATACACTTAGTGTGTTTATTTAGCTCTATTTAACTCTGTGATTCAAATGGAATATTAGGTTGAGGAGAAGCCGTTAAATCAACGTTCTTTGTTTTAACATTGTTACAGAGGCGTATTATTAAAGTTTGTTTACATAAACTAAGGGATTATCTAACGAATCAAATTTTCGTATATTTAATGATCTAACTATTGAGCAAACATTTAAACTTTCTGTGCTTATCTATTTTCATACATACCGGAACAATTTCAAGGCTGAACACCGTGATTACCCCAATAGACAAAACAGCCGTTTCCTAATTACTGACCCATATAACATATTATTGCAGGATTTTTGCTTAGCAGATGTTTTGGGCCTAGAATACACAATGAGCTAATTAATAGTCATCCAGTTTTGGTGAGATTAATTCAAACACAACCAAACAAGAATTAAATCATTTGTCTTGTTTTTAATTATTGTTCTGTAATAAAGTTCAAGATACTTTTCTACACATGCTTGTGCGATTCTCCACACAAACACACATACACACGCACTTCACACACATACACATCACACACATGCACATACACATACATTCACGCTTCGTGTTATTAATACCTACTTCTGTAAATGTCTCACTAAACCGTATATTAAATATGTGTAAAATGTAAATAATAATTTTACTAATCTGATTTATATGCTTATCTTTACTCCAAAATTTTAATTTACATTTCTTATCACGTAATACATAGCTTATTATTTTGCACATGTATAATTAATATACTTTTTATACGGTTTTAACTATGTGTTTTGTGTATGTTAATTTTCAGCTCTTTTTTGTATCATGGTGGTATGATTTGTCCTTTTATCCACCCCAATCTTGGAATCAGAATTCTACTTTACACATAACTGTCTTATGTTTATACTGCCTCGGTTTCTGTAACTACATTATTAATTCCAATGTATTTAAGAACTGACCTTGCACCCGAGCAGGAACTTTTACTCTTTCAGAATTGCAATTCACTTGTTATAATATTCTGTTTGTCTAGTACTTAAATAAATAAAATAAATAAATATAATATCTAAACACATCTAATATAAACTGTCATCGCAACTTTTCATTCATTTGTTAACTTTAGTTTTATTCCATTATATATTCCGCGTTTAAAGCTTTTTACCACTGAGAAGGTGCATATCCAGCAATAACGGTATGCAAAGCGAGATGGATTTAGATCGTTGTTGCTCGCTAATAGAGCTTCTTGCTGGGGCTAATTATCTCTGGCGTGAAGGGATTTTACCGGGTAGCAGGCAGGCAATGATGCATTTCGTGAGGAGGTACCACATTATTATTACTGCGTCCAGAACGACGGACGGACAGACATCATCAAATGAAACATACCTCATATGTGTGCCCTTGTTACTCTTCAAGAGGCTGACTGGCTCTAACACTACTGCGCAAATGTATACCCCTCTTATGTTTTTGTCCCTTTCCCCATATACGGTTTTTGTCATCTGAAAAACATAAATAGTCACATCGGCATATTCATTAGGGAATTTTATGGAATTATTTTCTTATAATTTACAACTTTACTATCGTGCTGCCCAAACAGGGCAAATTTCGTTTAAGATGTCGTATATTTGTACATTCACAATTGAAATAACTATTTTGATCGAATTCCTGAGCTCAAAATTGATGCTAGAATTCGGATTAAAATGTTTTTTAATGTTTGATTTTATATTTTCTTAAAATTGACACCTTTTCTAGGAATTTTTAAATAATTGCATAACAGAATCTATATTTTTTATATTTTATAATTACACTTTTTTATATTCACACAACGCTTTTAGACTAGAATACGGAAAATGTTAAATGCCTGTATATGAATACTACAAAAACACTAACTTTAATCTAAATACATTAGTGTTTCAATAAAATATTTGTGCACAGTATCATAAAATTTCAGGGATTCTTTTAGGGAATTGAACATAAAGAAATCACTGTTATTTTAAATAAATCTAAGTAGTTTAATTTTTTATTGTTATTTTTAAAATAAGTGCACGTGTTGTTTTGATTACTATACAGGGTGGAAAGGGATTTATCACTTTCCTCTTAACCAATGAAAGGTGGTGTT
Organism: Metallyticus violacea; assembly: GCA_030762175.1. Taxonomy (NCBI): domain Eukaryota; kingdom Metazoa; phylum Arthropoda; class Insecta; order Mantodea; family Metallyticidae; genus Metallyticus; species Metallyticus violacea. The sequence continues at coordinate 76,535,885 of CM060842.1, forward strand.
ATTTTGATTATTTTTGTATAAATAAACGTTACCTTAACGCTCTTTAGTCCTAGATAAACGCCACAATCTTACAACGTAGGAATTCGCCTACTTCCTGATAATGCTTAACTTAAACACTTCCTTGGATACTACAGTTCTCATAACGCCTAAAAGCAAGTGTTAAATTGGTTAGCAGGTTCTCTCGCCATAGGAGGAATATTAAGCTATTATTTAGTGTTCATATTAGATAAACATAAAAGCTAGAAATCGAATTATTTATTGCAACTATTCACAATTGCTTATGTAGATATAAATAATAACATAAAAGACCAACTAAAAGTTTGCGAACCTCTTGCTTTACACAAACAACGAAACAATACCCGGGGAATGAAATCATAACAAATTTGAATATAGGAACGAACGTAACTAAACTTCCAATAAAGTGCTCAAAATATGCACCTTCCGCCATTCACATTCACATCGTTTTGTTGAACTCAAGCAGGATATTAGAATGTTTTTATTTCTTCTGCTGCCTAAATAATCTTTTTTCGCAAATTTTCAGCATTAAGCACCTTAATGTAACATTCCCTAGTTTTCCTGTCATCCCAAAGGCAGAAATATACGGAATGTAGGTCCGGGAATTTTGGTGGCCCTCTTATTTGGTCCATTTTTAGCGATTCATCGTCCAGGTTATGTTTCTCGTAAATGATCGCGAACAGCTCTACTTGCTTGCGAAGGGGTGTCAGCATGCAAAATGTACACTATTGTTCTCCTTGCCAGAAGAACATTCTCAAGCAGAATTGGGAGAACTTCTTGAAAAAAATGGAGATAAACAGATTCTTTCAAATGAAGCGGAAGAATTCATGAACAAATTAATTTATAGTCTATAATTTCTGCTCAAACATGCACTGAAAATCTGTGTTGGAAGTTATGTTGACGTATTTTTGTATTTCCATTTATTTATATTATGGAAATTATATACTTAATTTCTGGTGAAGATTGCTTCATACATTGTCACTATGAACGGTTGAAAATCTGCTCCTTGTTAGGAAACCGCTAAGAAATGAGCATCTCTTTGGAGCATATCAGAGAGATGGATGTGGTAAGGCCACAACGGTTCCTCTCTTAGCGATATCAGAACGGTCCAATGTTACATCTGTATAACGCGTGCTATATCACGATTGCTTCTTCCACTAGCTGGAATATTTCTTTTTCCGTTGCGATGCTCCTCTGATCAGCTCCTTCGTAATGAGGTGTTAACGCACCCAGTATCCAGAACCGCTGACAAAGGTCAATGAAAGTCCTAAAATGAGATATCTTCTGTTTTGGAATCTCCCTCTGTAGATTTGTGCTACTTCAGCAGCGATCAATGCATTTTGCCTTAAGTTAGTAGCATCTCAAAATATTCTGCATTGTTAAACTGTTCCATCTTATAGACTAACGCCGTTTGTTTCACGTTCAATGATAAACAATAGTTGAAATTAGCTATTAAACATATGCAGCACAACAACAGTTGAAGAGCTATTCACGACACATACACATACACTACTAACCTAATTCTTGGTTATGCAGTTTTGTCACATTGTGAAGCTACAATTCACGCAACGTTCTTTTGTTCTGGAATCAGCACTCTTGAACCCACCATGCACAAACACATCTCGTGTGCAAATTTTCAGTTATTAACCTGCATTTGACGCCCAAAGTAAAGTTTTCAGAATTTCTGAAAGTGTTCTTATTGTTATTCGACGATCCTCTCTCCCAATGACAGAAGCAGTATTAATATTTTTCTGTTATAGCACAAACTGGAGCTCGGATGCATCTTCCTTTGAAATTGATTGCCTCCCTTCTTTAAACGTTTTATACTATCTTTGAGCTGTGCAGTAGGAAAGCACAAACTCGCTAAGGACCTCTTGTAACATTGCGTAGATCTCAGCTGATGATTTGTTGAGGCGAATGCAGGCTTTCAGAGCAGCATATTGTTCGTCCATTTTGCTGTAAGCGAAACTGAACATGTCTCAACTTGAACACCTCTGACATGCGTGTACTATACCTTATTAGCTAATAAAATATTGTAAAGTTAAATTTTGATGTGACAAATCATGTCTATAAAGAGTATGATAATTCTTTATTGAACAACCCTCACAGAAGGTAAATATTATATTAGAACAACTGAGGCTGCAATTAGTTCGTTTGAGAAATCTCGGGTTAAATTATTTGCCAATATTGCATTGAAGAAAGTAATTAATAATTTTTATTGAATTTCCGGCAAAACTAAAGACGCAATAAAAATTATGAAGAAGATTAGAGAAAAATGTAGGATTCAAAAAACTAGATATTCTCTCTGGAGTAAAACTTCCCTTGAAGAAATGGAGGGATATTTGGAATTGAAGGACAACCTTTATTTTAAAAGTGCTTCAGTTTGTTTCAGTAGAAGTAGAGAGCAGTTCTCAACATTTAATCGCCGATTATTTACTATGATAACTTACATATATAAATTATTGTATATTGCAGTGCGGTACCAAAAAACTATCAGTAGGTATAGAAATAGAGTTAATTCCTATCCTAGTAGATCTTATTTATATTATTCCATATCTTTTGGTATATTCTGTATTATATGCTTATCTTTATGTTAAGTATTGCATTTGATCTAGATTTTGGAGCTTATTATCAACAAAACACTGAATAGAACGTTTTATGTAAGAAAAAGAGTTGAATTCTAAAGCTTTATTATCAAAAGTCTTGGAATTCATTGTCTTCTATTACGAAGGTCCTCGACAGAGAGATATTTTATCACTAAAGACATTTTATTCAGAATATATTGCTTTGAAATCTCTGTCTGAAACTGACAGAAAATTTCGTCACCTTCCACAGAGTGTTCGGAAAGTTACTGTGCACTTAGACTACGATATAGATTACGTTGAAATTAGGTTTTTTTCTGCTCAAAATCTTAACTCAAGTTAGCATAATTTATTTTTCATAAATGCGTGATTGTTTTTAATTCGTTGCATTGTTGCATAACATTTAACTATTTAGTTCAAAAGCTGTTTAAATCGATATATTTAATGTTTAGATGTTCAATTTAGTTTTAAATTATGGTATTTTCAACTGAGGAACGTTTTTTTCTTGTTTAAAATGGACAAGGTGATAACCATAATGTAGTTCGTCGATTTATTGAGAACTTTCGAGAGTCAGACCCAGTTTTAGACGGCGAGCGAAGTGAAAGACCACCTAAACTAAACGAAGAGAAGGTGTTGGACAATTCTGGCCGTGGAGCCCATAAAATCATTGAACTAGTTGGCACCAGAAAAATATATCGGGCTTGAAACCCGATAAAGCGATTAGGAAAACATTGAAATTATTCCGTATAAAGGGACAACAGTGCAAGAATTGAAAGATGCGAGTCTTTAAAAGCGAGTTCGTTACTGGGAATGATTTATATCTTTTATGGAAAGGAATACCATTAATATGCTTGATGTCACGTTCTATACAGACCTGGCCTGGTTCCACATCTCTGGTTATGTTAACATATCTGCAGAAAGTGTTTTTTTTTTCAAAAAATCAATCGGGTTCAGGTTAGTATATCCGCCCGCACATGTCATTTTCAACATATTATGTTGTAAAAGCACAGTGACTTTCCGAACACCCTGTATAGCCACCTACACTCAAGTTGCCAGAAGTGTATTTATTTTACTGCATTGTCAATTCAACTCTATATGGAAGTTTAAGATTCATAAATCATTACGATTTTTATATACATGTCTATATATAGTATTATCGAACTACTATCAGAGCTAAATCAAATATATTTGTGGTGCTGTGCCTTTACTTATTTCCTGAACCCTTTTTCTTGTTTCTAGTTCATCGAATTTCTCATTATCGTAATTTCTGTCATAATTATTGACAGTCAGGAACGAGTGCCTGTCTCAGGTAATTATTTTGTTATCCTTGGCATCAGTGTTTAAAAACCAGGAAGTGCATCTACAGACAAATATAGGTAAACTGTTGTATGCGTAATGAAAGTATATAAGTGTATTGGATCATTACAGAGCTCAAGATGGAATTACCCTGCGATCTCCTGATTGTCAGCTTTCCAGCTCGTAATCTCGCACTTTTCCGATTGCTTTATTATGTAGAGTGAACATAGTTAAAGGCCTTTTAAATAATTATTAATGAGTAATGTCGCTGGGATTTACGGAGCATTTGTTTTATTGCACCGCCAGAGATCGTAGTATCTGCCATTCCGGTGATGAGAGGAAGGTTTATATACTCGGGTTTTACGACCAACCCTTGTCAGAAGTGCATCATTGCTCTTGATGAGGAACCGTATGGCGAACCCACCTGTTCCTGATTCATACGCCAAACAGGAGGCACGGAAGGGCTGTAGGAAAGAATAAACTCTTTCGTTAAGAGATTCAAACAGCTCTTTGTGTGCATCTGTAATAGAATTTCTTTCAGAGTTGTACTGTAGTGTCATCAAGGACCCATTGTTAGATAACATCGATGATGATGCATTCTCCGATATTCTGTGGTAGGAAACTATCGATTGTTAAACTTAATATGAAACGTGAAGGTTTCGAATCTACGATTTAGAAACTTTGCAGTACAACTGTGCTGCCAAATTGATAAATTTTTCTCGCTTTAGCAAACATAAATTTAATGTTTTTAAGAATGTTACTGAAATGTATTGCATACTTTTAATTTCCATATATATTGAATTATATATATATATAAATTATATATAATACAAATAATTATTTAACTCTTTTTGTGCTCACAATTTTGATTAGATACGAATCGATCTTTTGCAGAACCTTTTTTAATTTCAACAAGACGTGTTTGCTGTTAGTTTATTCTATCTTTTTGTTCCAGCAAAATAGTGTTGGTGAATTTTCTTAGCCCGTGTAGTTTTTATGTTTTACTATTTACAGACTAAGGTAAGGTGTTTGCACCAAAATTTCCTCTTTAATATATTTGTCTTTAAGAAGAAATGCACGTTGAAATTGATTTATAACACTTGATATTACAAGTTCTAAAATATGGTCATTCTTTTTCTAATAGAATGAGTGCATAATGAAATAAGCTCAAATGATAAAAAACTGAAAATTGCAAAAAAAAAAAAAAAAAAAAAAATGCAAACCATAAAAATATCTTAAAGCAGTAAATGATAAAGCTGATAGTAATTCAAATGCATGGCATTCAGCACGTAAAAGGTTCATTCAGTGCATACACTTCGTACTGGCGTCTGCGCATGGATCTTTGCTTCGAGTTATATCAGGTCTTAGTGCACACGGGCAACGAAGAAACAACAACGCTTGGTCTTCCCTCTTTCTCTCTGGGACAGACCTCTTCCTTTTCCTTCTTCACTGCGGTAACTCGGTTTGGCATTAGAAATTTATTATTCAGTTCAGATTAATTTCAAATCTCGCAGTTGAAGATTTGTGTAGATTATATACTCGTAATTTCAAAATAAATGGAACGAGGGTGCAATTATTTTAATTGTGAGGGATAAAGCGTTAGTTTAATGTTCAATTTTTAAAATTACAGAATTTTACTCATTTTACTGATTTGCACCATTTTTTCCACCTTCACTGGATTTGAATTCAAACAGTTAAAATATGAACTGGATGTAATTTCATTCACGCCGGCCCCGTTTTATATATACTCTTGTAAAGCTATTTCATCCATATTCTTGTACGTTAATTTATTTGGCTATGCTAATGATTGACTTATTGTTAGAGGCTGTTACGTACTTTGCTATTTTCAGTGTTTAATTATAAACTCTGTTAACAAATCAATTGCTTATTACTAACAACATTTTACGATTCTAAGTCCTTCTTCCACTCCTGTGGAACAGCACTATCTCCAGCTTACGTACAATGGAGGTATTGCCGAACAAAAACATTTAGGGCACAACAGTATGCATAATAATATAAAGAAATGAATTTGACATAAAATTAAAAATAAACTGAAGTTTGCTGCATAAACACGAAATAACTGAGTGTCCTTTGGAAGTTAGACGGTTGTGCAGTTATTCAATAACACATCTGAAGAAGAAGAAGAAGAAGAAGAAGAAGAAGAAGAAGAAGAAGAAGAAGAAGAAGAAGTAGAAGAAGAAGTTCCTAAAGGATTCAGTATTAGACGTGACATGAACGTTCCGCTATACCTCTTGGAATTCGTTTAGGATCCCTAAAGCCCAACGTCATCTTTTCGTTTATAAATGGTTTATGTCTAAAGGGTCCGATCCATAATTGATATAAATATAGTACATCTAAGACTAACCTTACCTTTCGCCTTGAAGGATTGTGTACAGACACAAATATTTGTGTCTGTTTTCAGACAGAAATATTTGGAATAATGGCCTGAGTTCAAAGATAAATTAAGGAAGACTGTAAACACCAAATTACTTTAATTCTATCAATTTAAATAATAGCTGTTATGGCAATATCTTCATACCCTATGAACATCGTCTTGGGATAGCTTATAGCGTTACGGTGAATGTCAGATAATCAGGGAATACAAGGAAGGAATTGGTCAAGAAGGAAGTAAATAGCCCCTTAATCGAACTGAAGCACGGGCTAGTGAAGAATACCAGAAGAAATGGTATGGATATCCTGCCAATCTTTTGGAAAAATTCTTATCAAAGGCTTAGCTCTCACCAGGCCATTAGGTTACTTGTACATTTGGAGAGGAAGAAATTAAGTTACGAGATTACTGAATATGGGCCGTTCAGGAAACTCTACAGACTGTAATAGTCTTTCAATGAGATCAGATTTTCATATGATGTTAGCAGCATACACTGTCTTGGAGTGGAGTTTCATCACTGGGCAGTCTGGAAGATTTTTCCAATTAGGCGAAGGGTTTGAAGCTTGTTAAGAATAAGAGACAGATAAGGAGTAGCACAACAAGCCTTAGGTTGACGTATGAGGACTTTGACTCTAAATAAAATCCCTTTTATCTCTGAAAAAGAAACAAAAAACAATGAAATACCTTTCACTGGAATGAGTTGGCAGCCCTGAAACAGTTTTGGCAGCAGTCTACCAAACATCACTACAAAACGTGTTAGATTGTCCTTTTCCTTTTTTTACAGAAAGAAAAACTGCTAGGAATATCCCTCGTGAGTTAACCTATAAAGAAGTGTGTGTGAGCATTTAGATGGTTCGACGTTGGCGCGACGAACAATGCAGTTAAAGGCCGCTACTTTGGATCTGTCGAGTTTTACTGGTGTTTTAGTTGCCCCTTAGAACCATAATGAATGCTGAAAGATATTGTGAGATATCTTGTGCAACTTATAGCCGCGATCAAACCGAAACACTCCGGGCTTTTGACTCGCAAAGTTCTACTGCTGCAGGGGGAAAAAAATGGCATTTGTGTAAGAAATTAAAATGGGAAAATTTCTGTCATCCATCTTATTCCAGTGGCGATTTCCATTTTACACTAAGCTTAAGAAGCTTTTCGCAATCCAGTGATTTGAAAATGACGAACAGGACAGACAAAGTATTAAAACTGGTGCTGCGATACCAAGAATAATTACAAAGAGGATTAGGTGAAGAAATGCCATGCGATCAATTTTGTTTTCCCCCGGAGTGTTTTTGCTATGCGCGACCACGTCGCTCGTTAGCCGGTTAGCCGGCCAGCCTGATCTCGGTGATTAGTAGGAGGGTAAACCAATAAAACAAATCAACCATACAACAATTCACAAACTAATTTAAGAAGCTCATTACTTACCAAATTATCAAATGACGTGTTGAAACTGCCCGCCTTCATTCTCCGTGCATTTTTGACATCTCTTTAGGAAATTATTCACCACTTGCTGTAGTTCATTTTGAGAAATCCGGTCAATTTGGGTTCTTGTATGGGATGTGGGTTCGTCTTTACACGACATTTTTTAATTTACCCCAGAGATAATAATCGCAGGCTGTTAAATTGGGGAATCGTGGAGGCCACAAATCCCTACTAATAACTCTGTCTTGTGCAACACATTGTTAATTGTTCTCACGGAATTATTCGCAGTGTGAGCAATAGTAGAGTCCTGTTGCAAAAAGTATATGATCACGCACCCCTATGCTAATTCTCTGAAAAAAGGGGATAGTATAACATTCACATAAGTAGCAGAATCAACTGTGTACTAAAGTAATTAGTCCTATGATTCTTTCACCACTGGGTTAGCGCATATGAATCATACATAAAGAAACGCTGTTCCGCTGTGAACACAGAGGCACAGTACTTTTATGTATACTGCCTAATTAAGAAACAAACAACAATACAACACACACTCGGGAACAGCTGCGCTAAGATTTTGACAGTCGGTAACGTCAACAAGTAAGCAAGGAGATTTGCTACCTCCTTCACGGCGCTGCAAACGAGTGGAGACTGGCTCATAAGGAAAACTCTGTACCGCGGGCCAAAGCATCATTGATCATACTGTATTACGTGTTATAGAATATTACTGATTTTATTTCAAAATATAAAGATTCCCACAGTAGGAAAATTTACTTATTGGATGACTCTCGTACAAGTATTTGCCCTTCTTTTTATATTTTTTTTTTCAAATTCTTACTCATTTGTTAACTGTTTATATCTTATTTGGCATATTTATTGTGAATGAAGAGTATTGTTAATATTTTTAATATCTTGGTACTCTAGAAGTGAGAATTTAAAAGCGTAGCCAGATATAAAAAATACATCTATTTTCTTAGATATCCCTAAGTTTATATTAGCAGTTTATGTGTAGCATGGATTTTATGCTTTTGAAGCCTTTGGAGAATTGCTGAGATGGATGGAATAGTGTTTTCTTAGAGAATAATATATTTCATCATAATATGAATTATAATAATACGAATTATAATATATTCAATTTTAAATGGGATTTCCTTTATTATATTGTTACTCTAGAGACATAACCGATGTAAATAATATCTTTTTAGTGAATTCCAAAGTAATGTACCGTTGCTGAAGCGGTCGCAATTTTTGTTTATCTCAACTAAAACTTGGCATATAACCACCAACTAACAAAGATTCGATGAGTTCGTTAACCAGCAAAAGTTAATAATTGCTCTAGGGCACCCGATATTTGTTTCTTCACAACAAAATTCAGTACATGCCATTTAAATAAAATAAGAAAAATAGTTTCTGATAATTAGAAAAATCGAACCTTTAGGAGGAGGGGGGTATTTGAAAAATAAATTTGAAAAAAGCATTAACTCAGCATATAAATTGTATTTATATTTATGCATATATATTATATTTAACAAAAGCATCGTCGAGAAGATAGAAAATTTGAAATATTAATCTAATATGTGTTTGGTATTTATATTTGCATTTAAGAAAACTCTGTAATAACCTTCAGAAAACGTTTTCGTTACATATTTTTACTACATGTTTTAAATTTCAAAGCCAATGAAAATCAGTTTGAGATTTATTGTTTATTATTTATTGTATATAATTGCTTATTACATTGATATTCTTTTTAAATAGTAAGATGTATTTGTTTTTTTTAACATATGAACATCTTAAATACGTGATGTGACTCTAAACTTTCTGCTATTTCTCTATTTTAGAGAATATAATTATGATATCAAGGACTAAGTTCATAAACATGTTACATTTAAAAATACTTAAAAATACCCACACATTGTAGCTTTGTGTACAGGGGTCATATATTTAATTTAATTTATAGCATACCATTAATTAATTTTTGTGGTTTAATCTCAACAATAAAAATAATTCTAAAAATGTTTTTTCTCTTTTTTTGGCACTAATGCCACACAGTACGCCATGGCTTATTTCCTTTCATAAATTAATAAGGTCATAATTTGCATTTTGTATTCATTTTAAAAATTATTTGAGTTGCTGAGGGATTTGCGTAGTTTACGCAGCTCTTGCGCGATGGGCTTTTATTGATACCGTATAGTGTTTTTTATTTTGTTATCTTCATCTGAACTGGAAGTAAATATGTTCCATGTTTTATTGTAACAAAATTTCATTAAATTTAAAAGAAAATTCTTAAGTTATTTCATAAATGTTACAGAATTAAATTATAAAATTGTTTTTGCGAAGAGTAATTTAGGTTAGAGAGGAGCATCGTTATGATTTACTTCAGTGTGTAAAAGAATTCCTGTAACTTGGTCACATTTTTGCATTTACATTTCGTTGAAACACTTACAAAACTATATCAGAAACGATCATTTCAAGTCAAAAATAGAGTTAAAATAATTGAATTATATGGTTTAAATTCGCTATTTTCAACAGGTTATGTTATAATAAAAAAATAGAACTCTTGCTTAATTTTTTGAAACAAATGAAAATCCATGCACAAGGAATAGTTATATTGCTGGCTTCAGTTAGGCTCGGAAAACATAACTGTGATATAGTAAAGTGACATAAGGTGCAATTTAAATTTGAACATGGATATAAACACAAAAGAAACCAGGCTTTTGCAAATTTCCGCAAATGTCGGCATATAATGCATTTGTAAATTTCCTTTTATCTGTGTAACTTTTCTCTTTTTAATGTCTATATTTCACTTGATGTGAAAACGTTAATCTGTAATATTTCAGCGCTTAGCAACAAAAAAGGGTTGAGACCTAAGGCTGAAACTTTAAGTTTTTGATAATAAACCGGTTGTCCATGCGGTGCCTGACCATTTTCTAACATCTGCGACAACTTTTCTGATAAAAAGTGGTGCAGGCATGGAGATGTTAACAAAAGGACTGTAATCATAAAGCGCCATGTGATACACTTCCACCCCTGCTGTGCAGAACGCTACTTAGTTATATTAAGCCTGAGGGCTATCGCCTAACCTCTCAAACAGCGATAAAAAAGGAAATATTGAAAGGATCCGGTGGAGATAATTAGAATGATAATAGAAGTATAAAATGGTGGTGAAGAGAAGAATGTGAAGAGGGTGCAATGTGAAGGGGACACTTCGAGCTGTCAAGTTCCGTTGAAAAAAATAAGAACACAGAGTGTCTGGGAGGGGAGGCTCTTTTGATAAATCTGTTTCTGCGGTGGGTGGCCCGGAACAGCAGCAGAGTGCGGCACGAGGTCACTCTTGTGCCCTTCAGTGGCGGTCAACTTGAAAAGTTTATAGAAAAAATGAAATGTTTGTCTAGTTCTGAACAGAATTGCTGGGAAATTGCAGTGAGTTGGCTTGATGTTACATGCTTTGCGTCCACCACAACTAAATAATAAGCTTACATTAATCTGTATAAAGGAATCCTGAACTTTTGGATGCAACGGTACATCATTTATTATCTACGAGAATATTTTCTGAACGTTTAAGTGCAGTGCTTTTATAACGCTTCATCCAATGAAATTAATACCGCCACGGGTGGCCGAGGTCGTTAAGGCACGGACTCGTGAGCGGGAGGTCTGCGGTTCGAATCCCGCCAGGACCGTCCTCCCTGACTGGGTTTTTTTTCCAGGTTTTCCTCAGTCTTCATAACTGGCAAATGTCGGGGAGGTACCTAAACTTAGGCCTGGAACGCTTCCTTCCGTAAAAAAAAAAAAATATCCTTTGCTAATTTATCATTTCATCTCGTGTATCTTCAGTGTCCACCGCCTGTGGTGCCTCAGTAGGAAAAACGGGCGTTAAACACTACTCAAAAAAAAAAAAATGAAATTAATAGGAAAGGTAAAGGAAAGAAAAGAAAAGAAAATGTTCTGTTTTGTGGAGAAATAGCTTCTTCTAAGTTTACCTGCCAGCCATCTATTAGCAGATGAGCTGGATGACACGATAATTGTACTGGGTGGCCCAGGTGGTAACACTTGGTACTGGCATCCGGAAGATCTCGGGTTCAAATCCCTTGGGATTGTTCATTCCAACCTTGGATTTTTTCGTAATTTCCTTTTGTAATTTCCTTTCTATGGATTTTCCGCTCTCCCAATTCATATCGTTTTATTCCATTAGTTCTGTTACATAGTTAAAAGTGCAAGGGATAGGTGGGCTGTTGCGGTGAAACGGTGGCTTGCACTTATGAAAGGGTAATGTCTCGGTATCGGGGATGGAAAGGCTAGAATTCCTTGGGGAAGAGGGGAGCGGGGATTTCCATATGGAAACAATACTTGCAACTCTGTCAATGCCCATGTCTTACCGCCGTTCATCCTGACCATCTTATGTGCCCCTCACCTCATCCCTTCTTCCTGTAGGTACACATTGTGGACGTAGACCTAAAACAGCCTGCTCCTGAGCAAGCCTTAGGTACCAAATATCCTCCTACGATCATAAGTATGTCAATCATGGTGGTGTAGTGGTAACCATATTTGCCTTCTAAACCCAAGATCGCGGGTTCAAACCCGGTCAGGATCGATGAATTTTTTGCGCGAAAAATCGTAAGTATGGCTTCCTCCGGAAGGGAAGTAAAGTCGTGAGTCCCGTGTCGTACATTTACGGCACGAAAAAGAACCTCAAGCCTGAAAGAAGAGGCCTCTGAGCAAAATTTGTCGGCCGTTTCACGCCCTGAAAACCAAAGATGTTAACGAACGCCCGTAAATAAACAAATAAAAAAACGGCAATAACAAACTAATGGGTTACTGTTATTTGTATAAAAGAAAATCCATACATATTTTTAAGCATATAATGGTGAAAATTTGATTATTTCGTTATGACATTAAGGTATCTTAAGAGACTGGAAAGAAAATTTTGCCTTTTCACTATAAATGTATGAATGCGTTGCAGTTACTGCTGGGAACTGAAGAGATGGCTAGCGACGTATGCGGGGAGAGGGCTTTATCTGCCAAGTAAAGCATGTATATCATCATCTATTCAAACACTTAAGAGTCAGTCCACCTCATTGCGTTAACAAAAGCAGAATATTAATATGAACAGTTGGATGTTATCAACCATTCCTCTGACTAGCCATCTCTCCAGCTCCCAGCAGTATCAACATGCCACTGGTGGGTGCTACGCTTATGGAAAGTATCTACATTTTACTTGGTTTAATTATGAAAACTCTTTAACATCTCAAGCCATCAGCGTCCCATTAAATTCAGGGCGTGAAACGACCGGTAAATTTTGCTCAGAGGCCTCTTCTTTCAGGCTTGAGGTTCTTATACATGCCGGAAATCTACGATAAGGAATGCACGGCTTTACTTCCTTTCCGAAGGATGCCATACTTTGGATTTTTACGCCCGAAAAATCCCATCGACCCGGGATTTTTTTTTTTTTTGCGATTCTGTTTTTTTCCGTTTTTTATTTCTTTGCCGGGTTTATGAGAGACATTCCAGTCACTGATCTAAAAATCTCATTTCTTAAACGTTTAAGTTTTTTGTATCTCTTGATATCGTGGTCCTTGCCTTAACGTATGCAACAAAAGTAGCAATGTCATCCATAAAGCTTAACTTGTTTTATTTTTAGCCTCGTTTTAATTTCACCGCACAATCGTTAATACCTGGTTTAACTTCCGTACCCATGTTTTTTTTTTATATGGTATTCGGCATCTTTAATATTATTTACGTGTTCAAGTGTTTCGGTAAGTTATTTATGGTTTTTGTTTTAATAATGTTTAACGCCCCTTTGTACTACGAGGCACCACAGGCGATGATACATAAGATGAAATGATATGTTAGGAAAGCATTTTTTTAAGGAAGGAAACGTTCCAGGCCTAATTTTAGGATACCTCCCCAACATTTACCATTTATAAGGACTGAGAAAAACCTCAGTCAGGGAGGACGGTCCTGATGGGATTCGAACCCCAGACCTCCCGCTCATGTGTCCGCGCTTTAACAACCTCGGCGATATTTATGTTGATGGTCTATAAATGACATTGCTTTAGTTTTATTTATAGATATCTGTAAATTATAATTTTTTTTATTTCTCAGATGTATAAGCCACCCTTTGTATTTAGTTATGCGGTTTGGCCAGATTTTATTATGTAATTCAGATAAAGTGGGCTATAACGTGTACCCTTAATTTCTAAAGGATATTCTCCAACTCCATTTCTGTTTTAGTCTTTAGTCTTTTGACATAAATTACAAACTTACTTTTATGAGCTGTAGGGGATACTCTTTCTTTCTTAACATTTACCACAGCTTGGAGCATGTGGCTTTGTCGATTGCCTTTTAAAAATGGAAATATAATACGTGGGTTATCTTAAAAATTTCTCTTTTCTGTAAGTTATTTTGAATCTCTTTAAACTAATACGACAGCTGAACTCGACTTCCTATTTTTCAAAACACTTGCGGTGTTTTGGATACGGCTTCATATCAATGATGTTACTGGGAATGTTATGATCCGAATATGAACACATGCACGCCACTGATCATTACTAAAAAGCGAGCTAGTGGTTAAAAAGTTGTTGCAAGGGGCTATCCCTACTTGAGTGCATGCAAAAAAGACTAGTGGGGGTGAGTAAGGGAAGGGGAGGAGTGATGCAACAAGGAAAATATGGCGTGCATATGGCCCAATTTACTGTGCGTGCCACCAGCGGATTGTTTGCGGAGTTGAGCTAGAACTGTCGCATTGTCTTATTCGTGTCGTTGAACTTACTTGTCCTCATTTTTCATTTCCAAACTCACTTGCGCTAGAAAATAATGAAGAGTGTCCACATAACTTGCGAGACCAAAGAGAGAAGCGATCTTTAAAATATCTAGCATTGTGATTCTATATCCCCAACTTTTAAATCATAAGAGAGTTAATATTTCTTAACCTCTATTTTTGCAGTTCCAAGCGTTTTTGTTTATTTTTATATAATACTGTGAAGTTATTTGAGTTATGGGCCGCCTGAGCATGCTGTTTACCGGTAAAGTGCACTCCCCGTAACGGAAATAAGCGAGACGCCCCGCATAAAGTTAGTATTTTTATTTTAGTATTTATATCTTTACTGAAAGCATGGCATGATAATGTATTTGAAGCTAATAATAACTTGTGTTTTAAGATGTTGAAAATGATGTCCCTCAGCGGCAATTCATTACGGGATCTGCATAGGCATTTTTTTTTATTTCATCTAACTTTTCTTCCAAAGAACTCATTAAGAGAGTGTCAGTCCTGGGTACTAGTGGTTACCATATTTACCTTTTAAACTCAAGATTACGAGTTCGATTTCAGCCATGTTTCCGGCGTAAAAGTCCTAAGTATGGCTTCCTTCGGAAGAGAAGTAAAGCCATAAGTCCCATGTCGTAAGTTTACGGCACGAAAAAGAACCTCAAGCTTGAAAGAATAGGCACACACTTTACACACATTGAAAACACCGAGTAACACACGAGCGCAGAGCCACTCGCTTGTGAAGTTTTCGGCTAACTACAAACTGCTATAGGACTGGACGATTGGTTTCCACCGGCCCTTAGCTCAAATAACCTCATTGTATATATCCTATTTATTAAAGTTAATTGTTGTTACAAATACAGTTAATAATACACATACCTACTATGGCATTGTCAAAATCAGGCTTCCTTTATGAATTATACAGTGCAATCTTAAGAAAATGTATGTACATTAATCATGAAACATGAAATTATTCACACAGTTATATAAGAAGTTAAACAGAGAGAACAATATATTTGAATGAAATAAAATGTAGCACTGAAAACTGACCTGTTAAACGCGTAACCTTCGTAGGCTAGTTCATTAATCACCATGTAGAACAATACGCAATAATCCGATAAAACACACACACACACATATACATATACATATATATATATATATATTACATGTTTAATATTCATTAAGTATTTAAGCCTTTTCTTGTGTTAATTTGTTATATATTCTTATAAGTACATGTAATCTTATAGATAAACATATTTTCCAAAAAATGTCGAACTTTCACCGCGGGAAGTTTTTACAATTAAAGTAGAATGGCGAGTTTGCAGAATTGGAATTTCTATTTAATGAGCAACGATTAAATAAATGCATGCAAAAATGTTTTTAAAATAGTTTTTAACGGCATGTATATAGACATTGTTAAAGTTAGACTTTTAAATTAAAAAATGTGTACCTTTTTATTTTTTAAATAAACATTCACCCTTCTGTACAGTTTTGGATGGCGATCTAATTAAACCCTCATAGTTTTATTGGAATCATGAACATCTAAATTATTTGTAAATGAAATGCAAATAGTAATTAAGAGTTTTTGCCTATTCGTTAATTAAACTGCACATGCTGCATTTAATAACATATAAGCTATTTGAAAAAAAAAAACTTATAATGACCTAAGTAGAGCAGAAGATAACGGTATATGCTTAAAGTTTCTTACGGACCTGAAGGAACCAAACTACTTACTTTTTCATTTTATGGTTTATGGTTCATGGTTTATGGACCTCGGATTATCGAAAATTCAAACATACGAAAAGGAAGACAATAATATTTCAATTTCACAGATTTTCTACAGCCATAGTATAGTGTAAATAAACCAGGACAATTTGTTTTTAAGAAAATGTCAATGGTGTTTTTATTTCTAAATCGAGCTCCGTTTTACACCTGTATCGTCTCATATGCATTTCATGTGAATAGAATACACGTAGTGGTTGCTTCAGCAACTTCAAGTGCTGCAACACCCTCACTGTGACTCAACTTTCCTTAGAAATTTGAAACATCTCCCTCTTGCTCTCTCTCACTATCGTCAGAGACTGCCAGCATCAGTCACTTCCTACTGTTGATCCGTTCTTGAACTACGGCTGACTAATCACAATTTTCACATCCTTTTACGAAATCTGCAAATGACGTCTTCTTCCTCACGATCAAGAATGAAGTACGTTTTAAATTACAAACTATCCATTGACCTAAGGTGCTTCATAAAAGTTTGTCATTTGTTAGCGGTCGGCTCTTTTGTGTGTATGCGTGGCACAGATTATACGAAATATCCAGTAATGGAGACTGTTGTGTTTAGAGAATTCACACTTTCAAATTTAATAATATTATCTATTTTGTTTATTTATTTACAGAAATTGTGAAATGCTTATAATTGCGAAGCGAAAACCTTATCCATTTTCATCAAAAGAAAAGGATTTTGAACGTAGTTATATTTTACATTCATAATAAACATTTTAAATTGCCAAGGTTAGCTTTCATACGGTGCATTTGCTAAATTCTTCCTATTTCCAAAGAACGGAATGTTGTATACCAGTGCGGCAACTGCTTCAAGCATTCGAAGTACTCAGCAATAGCATTGACGTTTCTAAAGCATAGGATGAACCGAGTGTTAAATGAACGAGGAATGTGATCTCTCTTTGCTCGAGAGTGTGGCATATGGCAGAACCTTTCACTGGGAGGGATGCAACATACGGGGAGTTCGAGTTACAAGCCCACTCGGCGGCGGGCCGCAAGGAATTACGTCATTACGTCAAGCCTACTTTGTACGGTGCATTGCTTCTCTCAGCTCAAGAAGGTTTTCGCCGCTAGCGGTGTGGATGTGTCAGTTTAAATGCGCTGTCTCGTTGCTGTTCAATAAGTCTGCAGCGTTTTTCCAAGTAAACAAATGAGTAGGATATGTTATAACATCGACAACAGCTGAGTTGCACATTTTGTTTACTTTGATGACAGGTGACAACCTCTAAATTTATGTTGAATATTTCATTGAATTAATTCAGTACAAAAATGCCTTGAGTTCTGATGAAAATGACCTATCATGAAGAATTTATGCTCCTAGAGCAATAGTTGTTACACATTTATTATTTCTACGTGCAATTGGTTTTTCAACGTATCGGTTTGAGGTGCAGGTTTATAAAATTGTTTTAAGGGAAGTATTAAGGCATAACCACTGTCTCATACATTTTGCTGTGTACGGGTAGATAATTCAATCCAGTGGCCGTGACTACCAATGGGTGACAGTTCACCCATTCTTTACGCTTAAATTGTAATTGTGTCAGTCAAGGTTTGCATTTTATCTTAAGAAAATCAGAATCCCTTGTGATATTTCCTATGAAAATTTGTGCCAATTCATTCCTTGACTTCTATTTTTCTGGCTGGTTCTAGCTACTTTTTTATTTTTAATGAAGTCTAAGGAGAATTACAGAAATTATATCGTGTTAGTAATATGAACCGGATATCTTTGGAGTGTGGAAAGACCGAGTTCATTTTCTAGGTTAGGATATGGAAGGGTGAAAGAAATTGATACCAAATAAGTTATCATTCTGGACGAATCCATTTTATGAACTCTTTTGCAAAAATTCTAGATGGGAAAAATACACGAGGGCCGAAAACGCACGAATAAAATCGGTAATAGCAAAAATGTTAAAGGATTTCTGGTTGTGTTAAAAACCGAAATATAATCTGTGAATGAGTGCTGGCCAGTCACTGGAGTTCCGCATATGGGTGGTAGAGGACAGTAGCGTAGTTCATTTGAAATGCGCGCACTGATAATCAACGGATTAAATTACGCTAAATGATGAAGGTGAAGATGGGAATGAGTGGGGTATAAACAGTCAGAGTAACTGTAGAAAACCTGCCCAGGCGCACAAGAGTCACCTTATAGTTCTTTTAGCAACTACAAGATAAATGCACAGTTTATATACCCACTTATATTTTACACTTGTATTTTACAAGTTATGATGGAAAAGTGCCTTTTTTGATATAATTTTCACCGATTTTTAAACAGAAGTGCATAAACGGCTTTTAAGCTCTAAAATAGGTGCTCAGTAATTAACAGAAATATGGAGGGAGTTAAATTATTTCTTGGCACTTTGCCAGGCAGCAAACAAAATAGAAAACACGCGTGGACTTAGCAACACAGACCACCTTCGTTTCCCTACCCTTTCCGCTCATGAAGTATTTATGAGATAGCGTGTCCCGAGTCGATTAGTTAGATAAGCTATCTACGGTACAACATGTCAGTGCTATAATAATCACTACTTACTCTAAGTACGGACTCTCCAGAGCCCATCACCAGTAATTATCGTATCGATCACAACAAAACAAAACAAAAAGCGAAGCCATCGTACTCTACAAACACCGTACTTGCTATCAGATGGACGCCTGGCAGCCTGCCTGCCACAGTATCTTCCATTTCACTGTTTACCTTCATTGTCTCCCCTTGACTTACCTGTACTTTATATATTGATACTTTTATAATACCAGATTGTCAATTAAAGAGTCAAATAAATGTTAGTTTTCGCAACTAAACTTGTGCAGCAGCAGAACGTGGTCTGTAAAGATCTATAACATATCAGGTCATCAGCGCCCCATTCAATTCTGGATGAGAAAGGCCCTTAAAATTTGTTCAGAGGCCTCTTCTTTCAGGCTTGAGATTATTTAACGTGCCGTACATCTACAACACAAGACCCACATCTTTACTTCCCTTCAGAAGTGACCCTGACCAGGATTAAACTGTGATCTTGGGTCTCAAAGGCAAGTACGCTTACCACTAGACCACCAAGATGAACTTTTTTATATCTTACTGAACTTCTGGGGGGAAGGGATGAAGCGAAGAACACGACAGATACTAGCGTTCCAAACGTTCCTAGATTCATTTTTTTTATCTGCTTCCAAAGAGTTAGAGCCCCTAGTAAGGGCTTCTGTCACACCAGACGCTAGGACAGTTTTTCCATGAGCAAATTCCACTACTGCACACCGCACACCGCCAACCCACATCACCTGACCTTGCAGCACTGAATCAATGAACAAGGAATTGAAATGAGACGGATTGAGGATCAGGTAAATTCATAAAAAGTAAATATCCATCCTAGTATGCCTCTAAGTGACCAGAGAAAAGAAAAATCCAAAGTCAGGATGGCCGGTCCCAAGAGATTTGAAGTTGAAACCTCCAAATCAAAAGCATTTCCGCTTGTCAGCCTGCTCGGTTAAAGACATAAAACTAAGGGAATTACTTCAGGTTTATTTTATTACCTTCCGATATACAAAATTACTCTTTTAATTTCTCAGCAATGTGTTTTAAGATACTGGTTCAGTCTCTGTGTAATGCAAATTAAAATATCACTATTTTTCTTCCAAGAAGAAGGACTATATATTTGCTTTTGGTTGTATATTTCTGTCCTTCTTAAAATGGAAGTTGACAATAAAACTAATTATGAATTAGTATTAAGTGTGTAATTTATTTCTAAAGAGCAGATTCCTCACAGTATACGAGCTGATGTATATGAAACGAACGAAAATAGTAAAAAAATATTTTTATATTTGCTAATTAAATACTATAATTGTTTAATTATTTACTGCCAAATTTAGGGAATATTATGGGTTAATACTTTACAGATATATAAATAAATAAATCTCTGAACCGCGACCATCAGCGTCTTCCCTCTCTCTCTCTCTTCCTCTTTCTCTGAGTATTTATTGACTTTATGACTTTCTTTAAATTTATCAATTTACTAGGGCACTGAATTTAAATCCTCCCAGAATAAACTGTAACATAGTGTTGATGATCTCCCTAATTTGTTGACAAAATGCGAACACACATGTACCATACAGTCGAGGAAATGTATCACTTTTTGCC
The DNA here is from genome assembly GCA_030762175.1 of Metallyticus violacea. Taxonomy (NCBI): domain Eukaryota; kingdom Metazoa; phylum Arthropoda; class Insecta; order Mantodea; family Metallyticidae; genus Metallyticus; species Metallyticus violacea. Next base: position 76,556,245 of record CM060842.1, read on the forward strand.
TAACGATCATGGAAATTTTCTAAAAGAAATATGAATGTCTAAGCCCTACATGTGAGATATCTCGTAAACAAGTTTGTGTAAAATCCTGCAAAACCACTTTGGTATCTTTATTCCGTCTAGATTTATTAACTTGAAAGGCAATAGGAATTGCTCCATTTGAAAAATTGTAATTTTGTGCTAGAAGTACCTTTCTAATAATTGTTTATGTCACACCCTCCGGGGAGAATGAAAGGGACATAACTCAAACGGTAGAGCTAATTTAACGAAGTTTTATTGTCTGATAATGTTACACGGTTTCCTAGGGCAGTTAACAGCAAAGTCATCCTTCCTTTCGGAAAATATGACAGCTTCGTACCCGATGTTTTTGGCTCTGGGCGCCTCTACGATCTCAACCCTCAACTCATACCCGTCATCAACGAGTCGTGAAACAGTAAAGACGTAAGAGAGGAGAGAGCCCACCTGTCTAGCGTTATATAAAAACCTTCAATTTCTAGAGGGGATATAAGCTTCGTTCAATGTGCAGATAAATGCAAATGAAGAATATAGATGCCCTATTTTATGAATTATAACATCATTTCTGGCTACTGTTGCATTTACAGTAGCCAATGCCAATAATGCAGTAAAGTGGCTTGCGAATGTTCTGACTTTGATATTTCTACGCGAAAACATGCCTTCTTGTTACAATTCCAGACCGTGCTAACGTACTTCTCTTTTGCTGATCCTATGCATACCCGAGTTAGCCGATGTCTCAAAGAAATCGTCATTTACTCTTAATGAACACTTATTATTGAATACTCCTAGTTATTTTCACGCCAAGCTGCGTATGCAACATTAGACTATTTTTATAAATTACAATGACGATCCATTGTCAGAACTTAAATTTGATGAAAACAGTGCATCGATAGCTCTTCCGTTTAAAATATATCGGTTGGTAGTTTCAGGTGGTTCACCCTGAGTGTTTAATTAAAAGTTTAAACTGTGTAAGGAACTTAAAAACAAACTTCTGCCCCAGCTGACGTTTTGAATTCTGAGGAAATACACATTAAATAAAGATATTGTTTATAACTCATAATTATAATTAATGTTTTGATAACTGTTCACTGAAATTTTATGAAAAACACAGATAATGTTTAATCATGTTTGAAATCTCTGTCCATGTTTCATTGTGTTATGTTTAGAATTTTAGGAGTTTGGCGACTTATGTACTTGCATAAAAGAACATTACAATCGCACAGTTTACAGGAACAATTTCGACTTCTCGAATGGGACAAGTCTGAACGTCCTTTACTTTCTGTATGAGCGTGTCGAGTCTCTTTTTCTTTAACTGTTTCCCAAAATAAATGATGAGTTTATCTCCTAACTTGCGTCATCTGGGCAGTGAGGTTCGAATTTTTTCTGTGAATCTAATCCCGTGGTCTAGCGGTCAAAGCTTCTGGAGCCGAGTTTGATTCCCGGCGCTGTCAGGGGAAGTTCCCATGACGATCATGCTCAGGGTTTATGCATCCATTAGCATACACAATTATTATCGTCACTGCTTCCAGGCGCCCCAATTCGAGATCCGCTATGCTGTTAGGAGAGAATTCTATAACGTCCGTGGACATGCTGTTAGAAGAAAAAAGTAACAGGTCATCGAGATGTCGCTCGCATCTCTCGCGTAACCAAAATTCCTCTAGGGGCGGGAATTCGTGTGGCAGCATTTGCGAGCATATTGTTACAATGTTCCGCTAGTTAAGAAATATGTTAGTTTCGTATGTAATTCATGAGAGCAATGTAGATAAATAATACAAAACTCACCTGTTTAAAGAAGATGTTGAAAATGTTTACCGTTTTCTCAAACAAATTCACTCGCTTTATAGGATACAAACCGAGTTCTTTTTTCATTGCTTTGTATAGGGAATTGTAAGAAATGTTAGTTCATTGAGCCAATTGCATATTAATAATATTGGGCTTTTAAGAATTCTATCTGAAATACCTGCCAGTTTTTCGTCTGTTTAGGCACTCGGTCTGCACTTCCCTACAGCATTTACACTGAACCTGTTTCCCGAAATATATTAATTAAATCACACACAGTATCTGTGTGTGGTAGTTTTGAATTTGGGAACTTAGTAATGAAATATTGTTTGACTTTCACAGTGTACTTTCCACGTTCTACTAGAAACACAGGTTCCTCTATACAGTACATTTTAATTGCTGTTTCACTTCACACACCACCTTCACATACAAGTCACCACTAACAAAGGCGAATCTTACTTAGCAACCGGCACTTTACTTGCTGTAAACATCCGGTCGGTGTGGAATGCGGAAAATGTAGCAATACCAAATGTTTATATAGAGGTATCAGCAAGGTGCAGAGGAAGTTTTCGATGACTCGTTATTTATATTTTCTTAACGTCCATTATTAATAGCTTCCTAGTTGTACTATTCATGTGCATGGTAATACGATTTTCCAAATTTCGTATTTAATAAAGAACAAGTTGTATCTTCGGCACATTAGTTCCAGTTTATATACTGGAAAAAAATTCAGATTTTCATTTCATCTCAAAAAGCAATTATTGAACTAAACAGTAATCTATAAATGTATTCAAGAATATCATAATTTTCCATTTTAGTGGTAGTAATTCTATAAATAAAATTCTTTGGAAAATTTCAAAAGGATAAATTTGGGCTTTAAATGAAACTGAATCACTGAACAAATCTGAGCTGCAAAGACATAAAAAAGAATTAACGCGGGAGAGTTAGAACATCCAAAGCAAACTTTAATTTTTATTCCTAAAATATCCGAAATTTATTGCCTTGTAACGCCATATCAATAATTGACAAACTTTTGCAACATGGGTTTCAGTCAAAGAATAAATCATTTTCAACATATCAATATTTAAAATGTAATTTGCTTGGGGAGCACCCTGTGGTTGGCGTGTGTAGCACTTGATGAGCCGGCAGATGGACCAGAAGCTGCAGCAGATCATACATCACCCCGCATCTCGATGGTCAGACGGGGCAAGTTCCGCCTTGTTGGTTTTCGTAGTCTAACAATGCGATCCACTCCATCATACACTCTACTAGACACCTGCTTCAACAAAGAGTTGCGTCATTGATACCCTTCTTCCACATCTGTTGTATCTACGGACAGAGGGCATGTTACATTTTAGATGCAGACTTTACTGTGCGAAGAAATTGTAGAAGAAATTGTGGTTTGAAGAGTCTTTGGTAATTGTGGTAATGCAACTTGCAACGCTATACTTGCAGCATTGGTTTTGGAATGGGTCCAACTTCAGTTACTAACCGCAAAATACCTGTTTGAAATTTTACAGTAATTATTTATTAAGCTACACAGGCCTTCTTCAAGTAATTTTTCCTCTTTAGGTCCTTTGGTGTTATCGCAAATGCACACATTTAGTTTCCATAGTATTTTAATGAGTTTTTCATTGTTTGTAAATCATTTAAGAAGTTCACTTTAGTTCTGTGTATTGCATTTAGGTACGATGGTGCTGAAGTATTAAAATGCAATGTTGCTAAGGTTAATAACATTTAGAACTAATAATAAATTGTAATATTAGTTTATAATGTTAAATTTATTGTTTGAATAAGTGCTTAAGGAATAGTAAACGAGTTTTGTAATTTTTACGAATACAAATTCTATAAAATTAAGTATAACCCAATTTCATGCGCTATTATTTGTATATCAGAATCATGTAAGGATATTAATATAATAAAATTATAGTTAAAGTCAATTTCTAATGAATTAATCTTAATATAATGTATTTTAATGTATTTTATTATACTTATGACGTTATCGTATAGGTGGGGATCATTTAGTTTATCTCTTGCTATTATTGTTAGCACAGATAAATTTACTCAAGAAATTTTAGTCCAAACTGAAAAGCTGAATTATCACTAACACTGAGAAAGTTTTATAATACTTTTCAAAAGGAATGCCACAAACTCATACCTAGTATGAATATTGCAAATATTTCTTTTTGCTGAAAGTAATCTGACACAAACTTCTAACTTCAAATCAAAGTAAATGCATCTTTCTCTCTGAATCTATAATAAAAACTTGTAGGCCAAGAGAGAAATTTAAAATAAACATCGTGTAACTATGTAACTTAAGCCCCTATAGAAAATTAATATAAAATATAAACTATTTCAATAATATCAAAAAAGCAATTTGTTGTTATACAAATGCGACGTTGATGATAAGGGAAAAATCTATTGCATCATTATAATAGCTGTTTTATTGTGAGTTTAATGTTGTAACTGTAAAATAAATGCAATTTTCAATATTTTAAGTGTAATTTTCAAGGGGAATCCTGAGGTAGACATATTTACCATAACTACAGTAACTTCAGGCTAATTTAAGGTTGTAAACATTTTGTATATTAATCAGTTCAGATTTTTATGAAGGGGGTTCTTGAGTGGAAACATTTTGCAAACCACTGCTGCAAGTACTTAAAGAAACTAGCAGGGCAAACACAGAAAAAATTACAGAAGTAGAGCTGTTGCGAATGAATGCAAATTTTATTAAAAATATCAGAATTGGGAATCTGAGGATAATAAAAACAATTCCGTACATTTTAAATTATGTTTAGGCACTATACGTCAAAAATACACTTTTAAAATCGACCTTTTGTACTATATGAAAGTTTATGTTTTGTTCTGCACATTTTTCAAAAATGTATTAGCATTGGAGAAATTTACCTTTCAAATCCTCAAGGGTTTACTTCTAGTCATCACTTTAATTTTTAAGCCTCAAATAGCCAAATAAAATAGCAAAAAAAAAAAAAAAATAAATAATTCCCAAATCCTTGCAATCATTTAAAAATGCAAAATTAAGCGTACAAAGTTAATAAGTGCTGAAAAAATGAAAATCAAATTTGAAACAAACAAATTTCAAAAACCATAATAGTAATTTATACATTTTTTTTAAATCACAGTGCAGGATTCTGGCAAGAATGCCTACATTTCACGTGTATCTGTCTTTTCATTTGTTTGTTTTTTTTTTTCTTGTTTTCCTACTCACCTCATGCTATTTTTTTACTTATCACATTCAAAAATCATTAATAATACCAACATCTTATCAATAAATGTACCTACAGTGTAACACCTTTCTTCTCTCACACTATGCAGAAAGCCACTGGCAACCACACTTGGATGAACACATTCTTAGTTTATTGACCTGCTAATGAAGCAACAATTGTCTTATTTGATTGAAAGTACGTGTGTTGAGCAAACAATGAAGTTTTTGGTTGTGTCACGCCCACAACGCACCTAAAGGTTGTCAGCCTATGTATAAGTGTGTCGATTTTTCTGTGAAGTGTGCCGTTATATTGTGAGAAGATTTCTTCAGTTAGGATATCATTTACAATCGGTCGGGGTGTATGGACATTTAAAAGTACCCCAAAAGTATTTCCAAGGAAGATTTGGATATTTAGACACAATACTAATAAGGTGAATTTTTCATTTTCCGCGTCCATTTGTATAGTACTTCAAATGTGACCTCCAGTGCACGTTTTGGATCCTAGGGGCACATTGTTAACAGATGTAATACCTATTAAAGTGTGATTGGAGAATACTGATCGCTCACAAATAGCGACCAGAAATTGAAATCTGTTGCGCTTCGAGAGACACTGTAAGCGTGAACAGTGATTCGCATTTCACTTGGACATAGTTAAAATAAAACTTCTCCCCCCACTGGTAAACTGAGTTGTTGTAGCATGTAGCATGTAATTTCTCCATGTATAATAGCCAATTCGATGCGCTGGCAATTTTTCTCCACCACGGGTAATATTTGTGCCAAAATATGGTAACATTTTCGATAGTATAAATGTGTTGACATGTCAAATTTTCTGAATGAGATTTAGATTTCTACTCAACTGATTGGAGATAACCCCTTACATATTATTTATGACTAAAGTAATTTACGATTTCAGATGGGGACATACTACATGGTGCTTTACTTGCCTCATAATCCCAAGATCGCGGGTTCAATCCCGCTCGATTTTTTCAGGCGTAAAAATCCTAAGAATAGTTTCCTTCGGAAGGGATGTAAAGCCGTGGATCCTGTGTCGTAGATTTACGGCTGGAAAAAGAACCTCAAGCCTGAAAGAAGAGACCTCTGAGGAAAAGTGAGTGGCCGTTTCACGCTCTGAATTGAATGGGACGCTAATGACCTGAGATGTTAAAGAGCGTCCGTAAATAAAACAAATCAATGACACCGTCCAAAAATAAGTCTCTCTATGCTGTGTTGAGATATTTAAGTATTTTGTTGGTAGCTCTTGGGTTTCATTTTTAGTAGTGTTTAAGCCCGTTTTTACAACTGTGATATTACAGTTTATTTATTTGGTTTATTAACGGACATTCTTTAATATCCCAGGTGCGTACCATTCAATTTAGAGCGTGAAACGTCCTATAAATTTTGCTCAGAGGCTTCTTCTTTCAAGTTTGAGGTTCGTTTATGTGCCGTAAATGTACAACATGGGACCCACAGCTGTACTTTCTTTCGAAAGAAAGACATACTTCGAGTATTTACACCCGAAAAAATCCTTCGACCCTAAGATTGAACATGCGATCTTGGGTCTATGAGGCAAATACAGATGAAAAGATATTTAGTAAAGGATATTTTATTTTTTAAGGAAGGAAACGTTTTAAGTCTAAATTTAGGGCATCTTCCCGATAGTTGCCGATTATAGAGACTGAGTAAACCTAGAAAAAACCTCAGTAAGCTACGGCACTGGCGGGAATCGAACCTCAGATATTCCACTCACAAGTCCTTACCTTAACGACCTTGACCGTCCGAATCAGTCTTGGGTTTTATATTTTTATTTTATGGGCTCAACTCTATGTACTCAAAATCCTTTTTAACTCAGGTCAGTTTTTATTAAAAATTTCCCGGGATGGCAGTATCGTAGCTGTCTTTGGAGGCCCGGCCTCCCTAAAGCGCAACTGTGTCCACTCAATGAGGATGATGTTGAAGATAATATGATTATGAGTCAGGGTGGTTTTTAAACCTAGTGAATCTAACTTAATCAGCCTATGGGCGCCATGAGGTTCCTCCTAGCCAAGGCATATCCGTATCCGGGACCCCAGGAGCAGTAGCGTATCGCCCTTATTAAAATTCGTGTACTTATAAACATACATGTATTATTTTAATACGTTTATGTTCATGTTCATATGACATTACAATTTTGTTTTAATGTTATGACCCTGTTAATTCCATAAAATGAAGTGGATAGATATTTATTTCATGTCCTTTTTTGATCTTTGCGAGATGTTTCTTAAGCTCCTGCTGCTTCTTTCTCTTTATTTAGTTCTCTTCTGTTTTAATACAATGCCGAAGATTGTTCCATTAATTTTTCCAGTACATAATTACGTTTTTTATATATATCAGAGCTATAAGTTGTGCAATTCGTGAAAGAGTATGAAGTCATTCATGGTTTCTCTTTAAAACTAAGAAATAATATTTATAAATACAGGTAATAGTTTAAACCACACGGTTGGTGTTTTCAATTGAGATGTGGAAAATAAATATCTGTACATATGTTGTTTGTTTTCGGCAATAACTACATTTTTCTTTCTCTTTGTAGTAATTTCATTACTTGTGGTATAGCTGAAACAAGGGGAAAATAGTCATATCTAACAAACTTCTGTTCATATTTGTTTCCTTCTGCACTTTAATGAGTACATATGAGACGTTTTGGCAGGCTGCAGTTTAAAAAATATTTCTTATACGGTATCAAACGTTATTTTTGTAAAAATACTAAGTTTTTATGAAAAAATAAAAAGTAGGGTTTTTAATGACAAACTTGGTAATTTAAAATTGGTATGATCTCTAGTTTGAATGCTTCCCAGTAATATATGTGTTAATATGCATTGTATAATTATTATAATTATATGTATTTAATAATTAGTTTTTTGAAGCAATTGTTTATTATTTTAGTTTTTATGGCATTTTCTTTACATTTTTTAACTTTTTATGTGTTATAATTAATACTTAAATATGCAATAACCACTTCCACCTTATATTTTTACTTCCTTTTAATATTAATTTGTAGTCTCTGAGCAGAAAATGTGACGGAATAATGCCTTCAAATTAAATATAGCAGGTTATTTTAGCTTTAGTAACTGCTCCGTGATTAGAAAATGTTATCAATACAGCTTTCTTACAATAATTTTTTAGACTTTAGGATTGATCAACATTTTTAAATTTCTCGTGACAAACTAGTTATATTGTACTCTCACCATATCCCATGATTCAGCAAGGTCTCTGTTAGTGTTAAAAGACTACACTGGATTGTGAACCTTTGGTGAAATGTACTACCATTATGGCGCATTATTAAGCTAACGCCACATAAATGGTGAAAGGTTGTGTTTTAGTAAGCTTGGCATTATGAATACTGCTTGGGATAAGCTTCAAACCTATGGCCTTCTGCCTCAACACCTACCGAAATAAAATAAACATAAAATATGAAAACGAGCAGGCAGTGGACGAGAAATAAAACAAACACAAACCTGCAATATAAAATCTCCAGAGGCAGGGAAAGGGGAGGTTCAACAACGCGTCGCGGTGGAAAAACAAAACATGGCGGGGCAGCGTCTGTCGGCAGAACCCCCTGGTGGGTGAAGTGGGCAACCAAGCGGAACGCTCCGGCCAACTGTCGACTGTTTGTTGCCACTACCACTGGCAGCAAATTCCCTGCTTGCGCTGTGTCCTCCCGAAAAAAGAGAGAGCGAAAAAAAAGTTAAAATAACAGCTAAATAAAAACGTGCTAATTTTTGTGGAAGGTAAAGTTTGCACATGCAGATTTATCCGCTCTTGTTGTGCTGCGTTTTAGAGGTTTATTTTGGAGAGCGCACCGATTAATTCCTGAACAAGCAACCACCCCCAACTCCACTTCGCGATATATGTGATGTTTTGGGGATCACCCTCCAAGATGTCAAACGAACAGTCCATATTCCAACAAATAGTTCCGGTGTTTGCGCCATAACCCAGTTTCGTTCGTTTTTGGAAAAAGTGATATTTGTAATAATGTGACAAGACAGTAGAGAAATTGGCTTTATATTAATGTGAAAATGAGATAATTATTTAAATCAATTTAACTTAAAAGAAAAACCAATAAAATAATTAAGTATTTTGTTAACAATTAAAACATTTAATGTTAAATATAATATTGCAACGTTCTTAAGTATTAAAGAAGAAATTTCATAGGCCTAGTTTATCTGAATATTTTGTAAATAGTTCCTTTAACTAAAGAAAAATCAAAACGTTCCAGAGGATAACAATGATATCATTTTTACGCATTTAGAGACACCTTTCAGTACAGTCTGATGTGTAAATATTTATACAAAAATAGAATTATATTCTTTACATGACTGAATATGCACTACATAACGGTTATATAATTTAATAACTTAAGTTTGGCACAGTTTTAACATTGGAAAAATGCTGGGAATCTTCAGTAAATGGCCATAGAAAGGCAACTTTGCAACAAGGAAGAAGAATAGTTTACTATTTCTGTCAGTGGAAATATTTGTGTCATTTTGAGCGATGATAATGGATGAATAAATAACATGTAAAAATATTTTAGTTTTGAACATGCAAATTGTGTAAACACAGCTCAGCAATAAATGATAGTTATAATAATACACTTGAGACATCGAGTTTTAAGTTTTGAAACTTTAATCATTAGAACCTTCAAATGTTTTAATCTCTCAGGCTTTAAATATTTGGCACATTTATTATACAATCGATTAATCAAGTTATATTATATAATCCCCTGCTTTGGAATGAATCAATCTCTTGGTTAAATATAGATTCAAGACATTGACAAAAAATATTCCTTTCTAATCTAAAATTATTACAAATGAAACTTTAAGCCCATACAATAGAACAAATTTACAATGTTTCTGTAAAATGTTGTTCAACAATTTAGAATGAAGTGTCGAAACATCTGTACATCCTATCCTTTAGAACGACACCGATTTCCTGAACATTCGATCAGCTTGAACCAATGACAGACAATGGAAGAAGGGAAAGGATGAAGCAAGCGCATCTACCCGAAACCAAAGGAATATGTGCAAGAACGGCATAGGTAATTGCTGGGGAACTAAGTCTGGACACGAAAACATTGCTTGCATGCCGTCATTTGTTTTATTTACTGGTGTACCTGCAGGATCGTACAGAAAATGAAAGACCTCACGTGATTTCATGTTTAATACACGACGTGTTACCCATACGCTCAGTGTCCAAACTTGCAATAATAACATAACACTAAAAATCGAAACAGGAAGAACATGCTGCTTCATTGGATTGGATTAAATTATATAAGTAGTTACAAGATTTCATACATATGTTAAGGAGAACTCATTTTTTGAACCAGAAACATTTAATGCAGAATAGAAAGAAAGCGATCCTTAATTTCTTAGACCTCGTGGATAATCAACTATTGCTAATAATTAGAGAATTAGTAAAGGTTTTTACAAGAACAAAGAATCCTATATGCTTGTTTAAGATTCTAGAAGGCAGAGCAATCAGCAGCAGCTAATGGTTTTACATAGAAAAACGTAGTATGTTTAATATATAAAATAATACTCAAGGCATGAAAAAACATATACAAAGAATTTACGATAAAAATAGGCATTTCAGAATACAAATGGTTTCGAATGTATTGTTGTGGTACGGCAGACGTTAGCTTTGTTTATGCATGTTCAAAAGAACTGAAATATTAACTTTATCAAATACAGATTATTACTTCAGTGCTCCAATGGCTAAAATCTTAACAATTGGAGTTCAAATGTAGTAATTGTTCATCACAAATATATATTGAATTGAATTTTATTTACAAACAACATCACAATTGGATATGCATCAGTTTACATTGTCAACTATCTATGAGTTTTATCAGTACCAACAAAGAAAACTATCGTTCTCCCATATCTTAATCACCCGATTGAATGTATGATAAGTAACCTCTATCATAAAAGACCATTTTCAACCATTATGTGTGTCCTCCTGCTGTTCCCTTATACTTCTGTCCCATTTTATCTTACTTTTCCTAGGAACTCTCCTATCTTGTTGATTTTTTTCTACTCTCTTATTTGATAACATTTTTATTGCCTCTATATTGACTGTCTCATTTACCAACCCAAATCCTGTCCCGTCACCTTTTTACCGTTTCACATTCATTAGACAATGCAACACGCTAATCTTGTCTGCGCATAATACACCCTTCTTTAGTATTTTTTCTTAATCTTTTTAAAATATTACACCTGCACGCATCCATGACAACCGCATTCTTCCACATTGATCACAATTATCAATATGTTTCTCCCGTCTCCAGTTTCTTTTAGCTAATTTATATAAATCCGAAGAACTTTTTTCCTCTAAGGTTGCCCAGATCTCTTGCCTCTCACTATCTTCTACCTTCTGTCTCACTACTTTCCAAAACCCACTAACATTATTGTCACCCATGCTCCATATATTCCTCATTCCAATTTCTTCTAATAACTTCTCCACCTCCTCCTGCCAGCTCTCCCTTCCCAATACCTCTTTTTGATGCATAAGGCATTCCTTTAATACGTTATTACAGTCTAATTTAAGAACTGCATACCAATATTTAAACATTCTCTCCATTATTACGCATTTCCTTCCTACCCTTCCTTATTCAACCAAACTTACCCCCTCGGTAAACTTTTGCTAACCCCAGAACTTCTGTACAAAACATTCTGTGTACCACATCAACCTTCATCCATCCCTTTGACACTCCTCAAATTTCTACTGCATACAACATCTTAGACTCGACCACAGCCTCATATGATATCTCCAGCCATTTCATTGTTAATGCTGGGACTTTGTAAAGGCTTAATTTTTCATTAAATATGCCTGTTGTAATTCCCAAAACTCCTTGCTACTTCCACTAAGATCTGTATACTGAGTGACAGTGCATGACTTGAAGTTCGATTGAGATATAGCCTCTGCCAATCACATTAGTTTACATTTGAATGGTTATGAACTCACGTCATATCGCAACGTAAGGATAAATATGACGTTGGTCTATATGAATGTTTGTAGCGTCTAAGATTATTCATTCCCACTCTCAAAACACTTAATATCAAGCCCTCTTATTACTCGTACAATGTTTTGGGAATATTGTTCGCTGTATAATAAAGTTCAATTTAAGCTAGCAGGAATAAGTAATTCTTTAACTCTCTTTGGATAAAATTAAGAAATGGTTATATAATGCAGTTTTTATATATAAGAGAAAAATAAGGAGTAAACTGAAAAAGGGTTGTTTTAAACAAAAATTAAGAAATATAGCAGAAGAATAAACAAAAATAAAAGAGAAATTTTAAAAAATGGTATTCTATTGAATATTTGAATTTTACGTTCTATACAAAAGAGTGATGGCCATAGAAAACTCTCCAAGAGGGAACGTTGGCATAGTCTGTATGTGAACCAGTACAAGATGTCATAGGAGCTTAACACCTTACAGACGAAAATTACATGGGAAAATTAATGCCCGTTTTATAGTACTAAAACATATTTGCTAGTACGTACATTTTTGAAATAACGTCTACCATTAAGCATTTAAATGAAAAAAATGAGGTAACAGTAGAAATGTATTAAATAATCAAACAACAAAAGCTGCAGGATCAAATACATTAATAAAGAATTGTGGTTTTACATATAACAACGTGCATTAAAAAGTTTTCAAGTGTTCAAACTAATTTGAAATAAGCAACAGTTCCTAGATAAAAAGGAAAAATGCGAACATAAGCATTAATTGAAAAAAATGGTAATTAGACGGGATTCTATGCAGCTATATAAAATAATATGTGTAATTAGGGGATTTGCTGGAAACGATAATTCCTCCTAAATACATTCAGCTCCACCCCCCATAAAAAACCCGGACTCTTTTATATTTGATTATATTTTGTTCTTAATTCTTATATTTTCTTTTTAATTATTTTAAAATGAAGGAATGCCAATTTAAACAAAGGATTGTTTTATTGAGCACCTTAAATTACAACACAAAAGCAAAAACTTAACTCAGGTTAGAAAAGTTGCAAAGGACGTAAACATTGACAAGTTTTATTTTAACTGTGAGTACATTTTTTGGATGCTTGAAACATTAAAAACGCATTTTAATAACCGGCCTCACCAATCTCTGGCTTGAATAACTGTATTTATACGTCTTGCAATGCTTTGGATCAGGTTAGCTATGACTTCATGAGGAATATGCTCCCTTTCTTCAAGAAGTGCTCGCCTCAACTCCTGAAAAGTTTCTGGCAACGGCAGTCTTGTCTTAACGTACCGCTCCCACACGTGTTCAAGCGGATTCATGACGGTGATGGTAAAACATGAATTCTCACTTCTTGGTATCGGTCCTGGTGATCTAGCGGTAAACATACTGGCCTTCTAAACCCAAGATAGCGGGTTCAAACCCGGCCATGATCGATGGATTTTTTGGGGCGTAAAAATCCTAAGTATGGCTTCCTTCGGAAAGGAAGTGAGGCCGTGGGTATCGTGTCGTACATTTACGGCACGAAAAAGAACCTCAAGCCTGAAAGAAGAGGCCTCTGAGCAAAATTTGTCGGCCGTTTCACGCTCTGAATTGAATGGAACGCTGATGACCTGAGATGTTAAACAACGTCCTTAAATAAATCAAATAAAAAAAAAGCACTTCTTGGAAATAATCTCTGACCAAATGGGCAATATTCGGGCGTGCATTGTCGTGCAATAAAAGAAAAATTTCGCCTGTAAATTGGCCAAATGGTACAACATGATTAGCCAAACATTCATTTATGTAGCTATCATCTGCTAGACTTCCATTTTCTACTAAAATGAGCTCAGTACGAGCATCCTTAGACACTCCTGCTCAAGCTATTACTCCACCATTGATAACTTTTCGGAAATGCAACGTTGTGCAAATCCTCTCCCATCCTTCTCCAAACTTACACGTCTATCAGGTGCGCGCAGATTAAAACAGGACTCGTCTGTGAATTCTACTGTTCATTTCTCCAACAGCTATGAACCTTTGCTTAACGCAATCGTTTGACTCGGTGCATTCTGAGCAAACTGGGAAAGTTTCAGGTATACTTGTAATCAGTTCACGTGCTTTCAACCTTCTTCTAACCTTTTGGCCAAAATCGGGTGACCATGCATGTTAACAAATTGCTGGACTACAGTCATAGCTAGCAAACTGCGCTGCCTAAACTGTCAACACCATGTACCCGTCTTCACTTTTATTTGTAGCTCTCGGAAGACCCAAACCTGTTCTTCTGGTATATTCAAGGGGTCTCTCTCAACCGTTTTATGGTATCGTGGACTGTACTTCTAGCCACATTCATTACATTTGCAATGTAACGTACACTGCGTCCATCACCGTTTAGGGCTACAGCTTGAGCCACATCTTCAGGTCTCATTTTTTTAAGGAGAAATGTGAGAACTCTACTTACATTTACAACATGTAAAAATAAAGAAATAATGATAATGAAGCACAAAATAGTTAAGTCAAATATCTGACACTTTATACACGTAATTGGAATATTCGGCTGCAATAGCCTTGTTTATTAAACAAAAAACATTTAACGTTGCCCCCCCCCACACACACATACACAATATTTTATAACAAACAAATATATTGCAATATACAAAAAAGAAATATATATATATATATATATATATATATATATATAAATTAACACTAATAATACAAGTAGATAAAGTTAAAACATTGAGAAAGAGTCACACTTGAAATTGCTATATTTCGAACTACTGCGAGTTCTTCAATGGCAAGAAGCTGCACTTGCTAGCTTCTTGCCATTGAAGAACTCGCAGTAGTTCGAAATATAGCAATTTCAAGTGTGACTCTTTCTCAATGTTTTATCTTTATCTACTTTTACTATTAGTGTTAATTTGTTACATTGTTAATAGTGTTTCTTTATTTTTATTTTTCATTAATATATATATATATATATATATATATATATAAATTCTGGTTTTTTGGTCCCTGAGTATAATTAGGAATTGATTGTAAAATAGTATATACGAATAAAAAATATTTTCATGCAGTCTGTAGCAAACATATTTGTAGAAAAGTCCGTGACGCAGGAGCAGCACAAACTAAGCAAATGCCTCATCTAATAGAGTAACTTTAAAAAAGAATATAAAATCCAAATTATGGCCTTATTAATTAATGAAATGAAATAAGTTATGGCATTATTGTATGTATTGGGGGAACAAGCTTTGAATACTTGCAACCTATTAATATCACAAAAGAGAATCCATATTTGTAGAATTATTATTATTATTATTATTATTATTATTATTGTTGTTGTTGTTATTATTATTATTATTATTATTATTATTGAGATTATCCACAAATTTAATGGAATACTATTAATTAAATCAAATATGTCAGCACCGACAAACAAAGCTATACTGTGTTGATAATTTTAAACATTTTTAAATGAAAACATGTTTTTTAACTGAAACACTGATAGGATCTATACATTCAGTAAAATACTGAAAAATCACAAAAAGTTTCAAATTACATTGCGTATTTAAGAAGATGTAACTTCTTAAGATATGTCTCAATGAAACAAAATATTGCTATTTAAAAACAAACGTACTAAACAAATATACACAATCAACAATAAACAATTGAGTGCTCTTACATACAAATATAATTCTCAAACACTTGTTGGATTAATATTTTATATTTGCAATCTTCACGACGATGCTTTTGTTAAATATAAAACATATTATCTTTTATTTTAAAACATTATAGTGAAAATTAAATGCAAGAGTGGTTTTTAAATTTCCGTTATATAGCTCTACTTCTAATGGTCCAATTTCGCAAACTTTTTAGAAACTAATACTTGTTGTTTTATTTAAATGGTATATACGCAGTTTCTTTGTGAAAAAGAAAATATTGGTGCCGCTAGAGTAAATTTTAAATTTTGAATTTCAGGTAAATCTGCACTCTTAATAATCTGAATTCACAAATTTTCAGTAACTATTTTTCTTATTTGATTTAAATGTTATATGCTAAGTTTTTGTGTAAAGCAAATATAGGTGCTGTTAGAGAGATTTTTAAATTTTGGGTTTTAGATAAATGCCTACTCCTAATGGTCCGATTTCTCCTATTTTCAGAAACTATTTTTTCTTATTTTATTTCAATTGCATATACTGAGTTTCCTTTCACAAATTTAAAATTGCGGCCGCTAGAGCGATTTTTTTTTATTTCGCTCTAACCCCCCACTCCTAATTGTCTGCTTGTCCTAATTTTCGATAACTAATTTTATCAATTTATTTTAAAGAAGTATACCTAGTTTCATTAAGAAAAAAATTAAATTGCGGTCGCTAGAACCATTTTGAATTTTTTAAAAGTATTTTCCGCCTTAGGTTAACCCTCTCCCCCAATGGTCCAATTTTACTCGTTGACGAACTGGACGAATCATTTGTTAATTGATGCCGAGATTCGATGAGAAAAAATAAAAGTTGCGATCGCTAGAGCGTTAATGGACACATACACACACACACACACACACACATTATATATATATATATATATGCCAAATTGTCATTTTCGATGCCTAGTAGGTAGGATAGGAAAATTTTTAAAACTCGTTTCATACGTACAACCACAGTAGCTAAAATCCTTCGGAATTCGGTAAAAAAAAAAGTAAATTGATGATAACAGAGTCTTTTAATGACATTATGGCAATACAGTCTACAAATATATTTGATGTTTTATAAAAAGCACGTGACATTGTCTTTCACAAATATCTTGGAAGTGTAATTAAAAGAAAATTTGTTCGCCGGAACAACTATAAAATAAATAAGATTAAATTTGTTGAAACATTGTGTAAAATAGAATATTAATGGTTTGAAATGAGTCTAAGACTTGACACCATTGTGAGGATGACAGCAAGCTTAGTCAAAGTTATACTGACGAAGTTGATGAAAGGGATATAACTGAGAGTGAATTACACAATAATACAGGTAATTAGCTAATTTCACTATCTCTAGTCGTGAAACGTATTGGATCGTTCAGTTACCAGCTGGTTATAGTTGACACCTCTGCGACCTTTCTGCGTGACTTCTCATTAGTAAATGGAATGGTTTATTACCTCAGAAAACCCATTAAATATTTACTTCCTGGTAGTTGAAAGTTAAAATATAGGCCACGAACGCATCCAGTGAACGTAAAGGTTCATGAATGTTCTACAGCAGCGTTTCTCAAGGTAAGGTCCGGGGACCGCAAGTGAATCTCGAGGTATTCTTATAGAATCTACATTGAACATGCATTTAGTAAATTCGAGCAATAGTCATACAAAGACAGAAAAGGAAATAAAAATAAAATAAATTGCAGATCACTATGTATGGTTGAAAGAAATAAAAAAAAAACAAAGAAAATAAATAAAATTAGTAAATAAATGTAGGGGCATATATAAATATGCGGCAATTTTTTCGTGAGAACATTTGTTAAGCAAATTTAATGTTTGTAAACAAATATTAAACACCTGTGCAACAATCGGCAGTCATTCATTTTATTACCATAAGTACAAACTACTTTTATTTCATTTTCTCAGTTGCAAATATGTATAGGTGTGATGAAATACCACTGGGTAAATCCATGTCATATTAACCAATGAAAAGTTAATTTTGGAACATGGCATGTATTTTGTTATTTTTTGTAAATTTGTAGCTTAAGATAAATTAGCCATAAGATAAATAAAAGAATTATGTTGTTTTAATTTTAACCATCCTTTTTCATTACATACATTTTTTTTAAAATGCCCCGCCCCATAAAACCATAATTTGCTAACTGCCAAGTACTTAAATGTTGGGTATTTACAAACTATAAGAGGCACATACCTGAGGCAGCTGTCACTTTAAAGTTTATGAATATGTTTTTCGTTTAATGTATAAAATGACATCATTATAGATTTTTCAAAATTCATTGCTTCTCAAAATTTTTAATTTTCAGTTTTCAGAGAAACTACATTTTTAAATTTTCTTAAAAAATACACATACAAAACTTAAAATTTCTTCTTTGTAGAGACAAAGAACTAAATGCTTCAAGTTTATTTTTATACCACTTCTGTAGATAAAACTTGTGTGGTGAATTCTAAAAAAATTTAATAAAGTAATAGTTTGATTTATAACAGATTGAGGTTGAAGGAGGGAGACAGAGAGTGGTGTGGGATCGGAGTATCTTCTACTTTGATTTTAAACAGGCTCAGTTCTATTTCTACCTGTTTGATCACGTGCTCTTCCTCTCACCTTTCCTCATTGCTCAGTTGAGAACTGTTGTTCTTTATATGCAATTCAATCAGTCTGAATGGTGGAGCTGTGTGTTTGTTTGTTCTTCAGATTTTTTGTGATTCTGGGTAGCACTGAGGGCCAGTAAAATACAATAATATGTTTTTCTTAAGTGAAACCTCTTTGTGAAGTTTAATTAATCAGGTTTGTGATAAGATTGTTTCATTTTAAATATAGGGAAGATTAAGAGACAAAAAACTCTTTCAACACTTTTATAAATAGGACATTGGGTTAGTAAAGAGTTGGGAAAAGAAATTGATTGGAGGTTTTTGAAAAATATGCATTTAATTTACGTTGGTTAACCTGGGAAAAGAAAAGACTTCACCCTTGGATAACAGTACGCTTGAAAAGGAAATTATTGCTGAGAATTTAGGTATTCAAGATCCTATTCTCACTAAAAATGTTAAGTATGTGGATCCAGATGCAGCCATAAGTTACTTAAATGCCCCTTTGACCGGCCTTGGTGAATCTCTAGTTAGTGATAAGAAGCAGAGGCGTAAGAAATATTGCGATCAAAAGATGTAGATTAAGAGGGCATACAAAGAGTCATTGTTTACTTAAGGTGATTTAGAAGGGGAAATAGGTCACTGTGATAATTTAGAAATGACTCTGCAACGGAAGGAAAAATAACTTCCGACAAAAGTACAAGCTCGTGATTTTGACATTTGTATAAAAACACCGGTCATGTAAGAAAATTTGGAACAAGTAACTACATTGCAAGGAAGGCAAAGAATATTGTACAAGAAAGAGGAATTTTGTCAACACCTGATCCCAAACTGGAAAAGTGTTATCTGATGACACAGCCAACTTATTAAAGGAATTTTACTGTTATAAAGAAGTCAGCAGGCAGGCATTTTCAAGTTCAAGTTCACATCTGAAAAGATCGGATTTTCAAAATTTGTCGAGCTACAACCAAGAAACTGCACTACAGTAGCAGGAGTCAGCGTGTGTACAACACATCAGAATATAACATCACCTACAAGCAGTGGGCTCCAGTGGACCGCTGTTCATTTGAAACTGTTAATAAGTTGACGAGTTTTCATCTCAGCTAAACACGTTGAAAAATAATTATTTCATCACTAAATAGCAATCTGCGTTCTTTAAAGAAGAAGAAGAAATAGTGCTGTGCCTACATGTGATTTTGCTGATTTATTCTAAAAGACTAAGCTCAGTCATTCCATTGAGCAACTCAATGGCAACCATTCATCCTTTTGTATTGCCCTATAAAGAAAAGAATGAACTAAAACATAAGAGTTTTGCTTTCATCTCAGAATGCTCTGGCCCGTTAGGAAGCATAGGAACAAATGTACACACATCTTCCCATATTGTAGATGATTTGTAACACTAATAACTATTCATATAAATACACATGGTCAAAATTGAAGATATAAATGTTCTATGTATGTGAACGAAGCTCATTTATCTCATCAATCGATTGTTTATTAATAAATTGAAGTGAGAAGTAACCGACCACAAATGCTGTGAGCTTTATTCCACTAGTCTGCTTTTGGCAAGCGATGGAGATGAATAATGTGGTTAAACCGTATTCGAAAATGGAGTGGAACCAGAATGAAATTTATGAAAGGTTAAAAACTGCTTATGTCAAAGCCAGCTGAACACAACTTTAAAATGTTCGAATAGAGGATATAGTCGTGAGTATTTGTTATTATTTTTACATTGATTTCCTCTGAATTTTTTAATTTTGAAAAGAGAGTTTGTTTCTATTTGATTATAAAGTTAACTTAAATAGTTTAAATAAAAATTATAATTTGTAATCCTTTCTATATAAAATAACCAAAGAAGAAGAAATTAACAACACAAAATGGTGGCATGAGATTTCTGCATAATGATGCCCAACCTCACAAATCAAGCCACACAGAAGTTTGGCTGAAAAAGTATTTGAAGACCAAAAACTCATTGAAAGCCGCTAATGTGAAGTACTTCACTACTCTTAGACGGGCAATGTATCATGAAGCCCAGAGATAAATGCCGGAAAGTTTACGTAGAGAAATAAACGTAGTGTGCTGGTGTTTTAGAGTTTGCAGATAAATGCATTTATACAGTTCGAATCTGTGCCTAATTTATTGAACCACCACAAGAAATAATATTCCCTACTGTGAGCAGTCTCTCCCGTAGTCAAAGTTCTAAGGCTTCGGAAACGCTATTCGTTATTGCCATGTAACATTTTTTAAAATCTTATTTCATACCATACTAAATACAGAGTAACCCAATGGAATGTAACGGTTTTCGTAACCTTCTCGTGGGTCACTCTATAGAATTATATAAACATTCTTTTTCACGGAAAAGTAGCACAATGCAATTTATTAATCTGAACTTGTTTTTTAAAAGTCACAATTAATCCAATGAAATATGACGTTTTTCAGAACGCTGCCGTTTCTAGCGATTTTGCATTACAGTTATGGTATTGGTTTCTATGTAACTGTGCAATTTATTCTGTCCATTTAGTAAACAATAATATTGATAATTGGACGGGTGAAAAATGCATATTCGTTGTTACATGACTTTTTTAAATCTAAGTCAATCTACTACGTTCAGAGAAAATTTAGGGTAGAGTTTAATGTGCTAGAAATACACTGGGCTTCCAGAAGGATGATAATGATGAAAATGAGTTTTTGTTCCAGCAGGATGGTGCCACAGCTCACACCGCTCGTAAAACAATGAACATTCTGCGGATCCTATTTCCCGGACGTATACTTTCTCGATTTGCTGATGTTGCCCGGCCAGCCCGATCTGACACCTGCAGACTGTTTTTATGGCGATACTTTAAAAGTAAAGTGCGACAGGCCACGGACCATCATGCAGTTAAAAAAAACCGTAACTCGCGAAATTAGGGAAGTTATGGTAGACTTCCAGAGCCGATTACACGAATGTGATCGAATTTAGAAGTTGTTAATGTTTAAAGGGTATTAAAATTTTTTTAAAATTTAGTTAGATTTATTTTGTTTTAGTTCAATGTGTGTTGTCTTGGAGCCCACTTAAAAAATAAGTTCAGATTAATAAATTACATTATGCTACTTGTTCCTTGCAAAGATATTTTTATTTAATTCTATACGAGTTCCCACAAGAAGGTTCTGAAAACCGTCATATTCTATTGGGTCGCGCTGTATTCTTGCGTTTCAGTCTTTTTTTTTTTTTTTTTACAATTAATTTAATTATAATGTGTTGTTTCACAGTTTGATGAGCTATTATTTCAAATGTCTATCACTGCTGAGTCACTTGGGTATGCCAACAATGGTTTAAAGATCTTTCATCTTTTATTTCTGCGTTTGCATCATTGTTTGGGCATGGAATGTAATGATTTACGTTAAAAATTTCCTCGTTCTATAAAATTGTCTAATGAAAATGTGAATAAAATTTAACGCCAGTCTCAAAATAGTCTTGACGAAAAGGTAAATACTAGATACTTTTAAAATCTACAGAAAAACAAAATGTACATCAAACTCTTAGCTACTCTGGATGCTACTGCTGTTAAATGAGACTTTCTGAAATTTAAGAGACACTATACGTAGTAAGAACTTTTGACATTGTATTTAATGCTGAAGCTGTTTCAGACAACCAGTCTGGTGGTGTAGTGGTTACCATACTTGCCTCCTAAACCCAAAACGCGGGTTCGAACCCGGCCAGGACCGATGGATTTTTTCGGACGTAAAAATCCTAAGTATGGCTTCCTTCGGAAGGGAAGTAAAGCCGTGGGTCCCGTGTCGTACATTTA
The DNA here is from genome assembly GCA_030762175.1 of Metallyticus violacea. Lineage (NCBI taxonomy): Eukaryota > Metazoa > Arthropoda > Insecta > Mantodea > Metallyticidae > Metallyticus > Metallyticus violacea. The sequence continues at coordinate 76,578,306 of CM060842.1, forward strand.
CGGCACGAAAAAGAACCTCAAGCCTGAAAGAGAGGCCTCTGAGCAAAACTTGTCGGCCGTTTCACGCCCTGAGTTGAATGGGACCCTGATGACTTGATGACTGAGCTGTTAAAGAGCCTCCATTAAATAAATCAATAAAGAGAGATAGAGAGAGAGAGAGAGAGAGAGAGAGAGGCGGAAGCTTAAATGTTCACGAATCAGTTTTCAGGCTGAGGAAACACCGCGGGGGGGGGGGGGAGAAATAAATAATCTGACAGCTTCTACCAAAAGAAATCGATTTCAGGCCCGCATGTTAATTATGAACTCTATTACTATTTTAGCACGGACCTGGAATTGAGCGATTTAATTTACAAACGTTAACAGTTTGGTTTATAAATCTTTCTTTTTTAAATTGGTTTAATTTAGTACGGAGTTAAGTAATGCTACTTTTTATTTATATATTTATTTTGATCCACTACCAGCCTATTGTCTCATGGGCATTCTCCCCATGGCGGTATTGTAGCGAACTTCTGAGGCCGGGCGCTCATAGGAAGCTGGTAGTTTGTCCCAGTGGATGGCGAAGGTGGTATGGAAGTAATAGTTTTCCGGGACACGTGAAGTGTTCGAGGACAATAGTCAGAAAGGTTTGTATTCTTAGTAAAATTTTCCATGCCTGATCTAATGGTTTTATCTTTTAACATAGTACAGCTCTCCCTACCATACTTTCCCTAAGAGTGACTCATTCCTACAGTTTAGCAATAGGATATCTGATTTTTAAGAACACTACAGTGTGACAATGACAAGACATTCTTATAATTATCTGCGATGAACCAAATTATTTTGTATAGGAAATACACCCTAATTATCACCTCTATTTGCTCCTTTTAATTTTATACAGAATATTCGTAGCATTTAGTTCCAAAAGTGGCAAAAACAACTGAAAAAAATAACTGTAGAGTGATATTATTTCTTGTTTATTGTTAGAGAATTTCTGCAAGATATTTTGAGCATAAAATATTAAATTCCATTCTGAGAAATTCTTAATGATCAACTTTATTAATAACTTCCACATTCATTTTAATTTTACTGTGTCAAAACTTATCAAATCGGTTCAGGCACTAAAAAAACTCGTTCTGTCTAAAATAAATATATATTTTTTTTTGAATATGAGGAATATAAATCAAAGGTAACTTATTATTTCTAAATGCACTAAACAATTTATTTCAAAATGTTTCTGACGTCCTGTGTAGTGCTTTCTGTGGCATAAATTCGATCGAAAGATGGGGATTAAAGTGCTGTTTGCTGCAATGGTACTGATAGAACGTAATATGATTGAAATAATATTTATTTTGGTGGGATTGTTATATCTAGTGCGATAATCATAATATTACTAGATGTATTTGAAAAAAAAATCACCAAAATGATGAAATTCTGCGCAGAGGCTTTTGTATAAACAACAAGGGCAATTAAATGTCTGTATAGCGCATTCCATATCTTATTAGCATAATACCACATTTGAAAAGTCAGTAGTGTCTGCAGAACAAGATATAAAATATCTTCGTACAAAAGTTGGGTCAAAAAAGTGCAACAAATCAGTTTTAATATGGCGGATTCAGGTGTCCATCACGCAAAATAGGAAACAAACTAAGAAACTAAAGGGAAATTCTAAGGAAAGAATTACATTACATTATGTTTAATATATAATTAAAATATAACAGTGTGGAGCTCCAAATTTCTCATTATTTTGAAAATATTAATAGAGGAAGATAGCACAAGCAGCAAGAGAAGGCCGATCAAACTGCTACATACATAACGGGCGAGTAAAATTAACTAAAAACGTATTGTAAGAAATTAATATACAGCTTCAACTGCGGGTAAAATTATTTGAGACTCTTCTAAAATATCTTTCACCAAAATAAAATAATTTTAAAAATCTATAATATTTATCCTGTGCACCAAATCCTAATCATATCCAAAATGTGCCAGGTATTTTAATTTACTAGAAAAAAGTTAATGCCTTTAAATTAAACAGGGACATTTGGTATGAATATTCGGATATGGCTATTGAATTATCATTGGTTTAAGGAAATAATGCAGTTATTTTACTAACAATTAGTTTTTATTTTTGATCTTAAAATGACTTCGAATACCGCCAGGACCGTCCTCCCTGATTGAGGTTTTTCCCAGGTTTTCCTCAATCCTCATAAAAGGCAAATGCCGGGGAGATACCCTAAACTTAGGCCTGGAACGATTCCTTGCTTAAAAATAAACCCTTTCCCAATATATCATTTCACCTCATGTATCATGTATCCATCGCCTGTGGTGCCTCTGTAGCAAAACGGGCGTTAAACACTATTCATTAATTCTATTTTTATTGTTTTTTTTTCCGCTTGGTAGTCTGGAAGAGAAGACCCCTCATGGCCTTTACTCTTGCCATGGTAAATAAATAAATAATAAATGAGTGCACACTCTACTACACGAAAGATTTCGTATGAAATTGTTGTGTCCATGGCTCCTTGTGAAACAAAAACGCATCAGAAAGTACATTTCAATGTAATATGGTAATGTTTGATTGCTTTCCTCAAAACCTTTCGGGTCAATTCCTGACCACAAATACCGTTTTGTCGGCTGGTAAGATGTTAACCTCATTTTTTATTTTTTGAAGAGGGGAATACCAGGAGTAATATTTTAACCATTTAATGATGCATCGAGGTGAAAAAACCAAAATTGATCAGAGCAACGCGCTGTTCCGCACATCAACAGTCAAATGGCATGAACATATTCCTCATTCACCCTCTTCTTAGAATAGAATAATGAACTTCTAGCCATTTGTTTCTTTTCCCAAATTAAGTTGTTATTTCACTCATTAGAAAGAGATTTTCGTCGAATAAATATTTTATTGACATCATGTAACTATTTTCCAACTGGATGAAATACTGAAAAGTTCTCCAATTTTATTGCTCTCGATGATGACTATGTAATAAAATTTGTATTTAAAAGAAAACATGAACTGGCCTTTACTAACCGTTTCAAATGACCTTCATAAACACATTATATATTAACTAAAATATGACACACACAAACTTAATGACAAAATTAGATAAGTCATATTTGCAGCCTAGAAAACTAGTATGCATTCTCAATAAAATTCTAAATATTGCATACAAATAAATAACACATAAGTAACAACCAAAGATGGGCTAAACAGGCATGAGTACATTAGGAAATAGTGATTTGCCTTATTTTTGCTCCTAATGATGATATAGCATCTTTATAGTATTTCAGTGCTCTCCAACTTTACCCTGGGTAAATAAATAAAATATTTAATTCCTTTTGAAGGAATGCGTAAATAATAGCTGCTCACCAGGTGGACAGGTCTGATTTATTTAATATTTCAGAAATGTTCAAAGCCTGATAGTGGTTTACACTGTTGTGACAGATGCGCACATGCACATCGTGAATGCAGACATGTTGCTGAAACGTTATATTTGAAACCTATTTCGTATCTAGAAAACTGAACCACTGCAGATCAATCAAATGGCTCCTTTTGGTCATCATCGGCTTTCTTTTGAGTCTTTTTGTTACAATTTTACGTCGTGTCAAGCTGGAAGAAAATTAATCTAATATGTATTTAATCTTAAATAAAGCAAACTATTTGCTTTGACAGACTTACAGAACATTTACAAACACAAGACCTAGCAAAACATTTTAAAACTACTAATTACCATCTCTGAGATGTTAACATTATACAAAGATTTAGTTAACCTTTCCTCCATGCTCCTCTTAGTGAAGAATACGCGAGCTATATTTGCAGATCATTTACAGATGCCTATACCTGTGTTTATCATTCGTCCGTTACCAATACCACCAGTTTTACGGTTCCGGGGTTATCAACATGGTTACCTATAAATAAACCTTATAAACAAATTTATGCACTATATGCTTTTATTTCGAAAACGTTATTGAGAAATAAAAATATTAAGAACTTGTAATAGGCAAAAAAATTATAATTCATATTCCCTTAAATAGATTATTAATCTTCATATTCCCAATTAAACAAAAGTTGTAGCACTAGAGTGTTATAAACATATTAATGTAGTTTCTACTTTGAGTTTCCTTGTGTTAATGAGAACTGTCTAAAGAGTTTTAATTCATATTTTCGTAATATCCTAGTCTTACTTATTAGGAAAGTTCTGCCTATGTTCACTTTGAACATACGTTAAATATTAATCAATATCTTTTCTTTGCACGGATAGCATGATGAGTCAAAACAGTCTAAGCTACAGTGAAAGCGAGTACCTCTCTCGTATTACCTGCAGGAAACAGTGGGGTGGGTTGCCGCCAAGCAATACTCCATGCACAATTCCACTGTTGTGGATTGTTTGTAATTTTTCAATGTGCAAGCACAGAGCTCCAATATTAGTTTTAATAAAATCGAACTAGTTTGTCAAGTTTGGTAGCAGATGAGTCATCCGTTCTGTTGTTTGGAACACACACCGCAGTGCTACGCCGCACTTAGAGTTCCCCCAAACCGCCGGTCTCTAAATATGTAACCCAATCCAAGCATCTGCACACAGTCAAAAGGAAATCAAAGAAAGTCGTCACGAATTCAGAACAAAACTTGATCGTGAACCGGGCAATAAAATGTAAAACTGGGAACGTGACCAATTGATAATAAAAGTTAAGTACGGTCATTTCATTCTGACAATGTTGTTGATAAAGTTGAGAGTTTGCAACATTACAAATGTACAAAATATTAAATGTATCTGTTCTAATGCTGTCTTTATTTACGCTGCCACTTAGCGCAAAACTTAGGTATTATTTGGACGTAAAACAGCCAAAAATTTTGTTTTGGGACCTCTATTTCCAATAGCGGTGTACTTTAATGTGCGACATGAGACCTAAGATTAAAATACTTCCTGGGTTTTTACATTATGAAACATTCATCGAGCGCAGTGGGATCAAACCCGCGAACTTTGGGGTGCCAAGGCGAGTCGTTATGCTTGTAGGATATATTAGTATTTTGTTTTAATTTCAGCTTCTGTTACGAATGCATTATGCCTATCACAGATGCAACATTTATATCAGTTTGCTAGATGGATTAGATATTTAATTTTAAAGTGATTTTTAAAATATTCCCATGTACTGAAACGCATAGTAAAGAGGTAATTTTTTCTGCTTCATTTGCATTTTGGCATATTTATTATTTTATTTTAAAAATTCGATCTTATTTCCTTATCTATAATTACTGCGTGTTGTATCACTACTTATACAATGCTTTCAATATACACTAGAGTTTTATATGTATGTGGCATGTTTACATAGTTTCAATAAGTACGTTTAATTTGTATTTTCCTGTATTAATTTATAATTACATCTGATATTGAACTTTCATATAACCATTGAACAGCCTCAATATTGCATTAAGTAATTCAATATGATTCTTTAAACAAGAACGTATTTCTAACTTTTAGTTATCGTTATCTTTTGTTTTTGTTTAATGTATAGCTCCCGCTTGGCTCGCTTCAAGCACTTTAGGGGATATCGATGACTGGCATCCTCCGCGATGTCCAACTATTTGCTCTTATTTAAGTTGCTTAATAAAACACAACTACAGTGAAGGCCATTAGGCACAGAAAACACTCCACTGCTGAACTGTGATTGTTGTTGATTTTCTGTACGCCGGCCATTTTGTTTCGTGCTTGCACCGCAATTAACAGTCCTCTTTGTTGTTGTTTCCCGTCAAACATTTCAAAATTTCCCTTTAATGGAGGCAATTTGTTTTGGCGCATAGAAGCGGCTACTCTTTTCAGGAGTAGCGGGGTTCGAATCCCCTAATGTATACGGGTACAGTTTATTTTAGCTCTGTTTGAACCGCAGTAAAAACACTTTTGGTGTTTGTGGTTTCCGCAAACACTTACACATGTTTCCTGGGATCGAAACTCACCTGGGGCTACGTGCTGAATGTTGCATCGTGAGTGTGCACGCTTGAAAAGTTTAATGCGTTGGCTTCTCGAGCCTTTAAACTCAATCATTTATTTATTTCGTTAATCCCTTCATTGATGGAAAATGTACAAACCTCGTTTACCTAATGTGTAGATTTTTTAAAAACGTTTTGCATTTAGTACTTGACATTGTTTGCTTCCAATAATGGGTTTAGTACTCCATCACAAACCTATGTCATCACTAAGGAGGCTCAGGGGTAGCCCTTCTGCTTTCTAAATTAACCTTTCAGTTATCAATTCAGGAGGGGGCACCCTTATCTTTGTAAACATTTCAAATGTGCAGGGTTTTTGTCCCCCTCTCCAAATGACTGTTCAGTTTTAGTGGAAATGAAATGAAATTAGGATTTTCATTTCTTCTTATCCGCTAATTCTGAAGAAGTTGTAAAGGATACATTAACGGGCATGTAAGAAACTCCTGTCTGTTCTTAAGAAATGATACTTAAGTTTTGTTATTTAATAATTACGGATATAAAATACAAGTCAATTAATCAGAGTATTTAGTTAACAATAATTTCATTTTATTAAATACTTAATAGTTTAACATATCTTTAATTTGGGAGCAGCTTCTCTTATCAATAAACATCAGTCATATGTTCATAATAATGAACAAGAAGAAGTATCAAGCTATGCATCGCTTTACTCTTACATTTACGGTGTTGCAATTACTAGTATAATAATAGTGAAATATTTGGTACGATTAACTGTTGTTGGAATGTAACATAAGTATTTAATTTTTTTGATAAAGATATCCGTTTTGTGTCCATTTATTTTTATTCTACAGAGTGTCCCATAATTTTGACCTATAGAGTTACTCTTATTACATATCTTGCTCTCAAAATTTCAAGCCTGGCTCCGTGCATGAGTGTTTCATTAAGAAGGGAAATTTCGTCTTCATCTGTGTATACGTCACAATGGCGAACACTTTGAACATGTCCTGTGTTCTTCTCCTATGGGTTCAGACTTACTGGACACCCGTAGTACAAAATGCATGTAAGGGTATGGTGAGAAGTAGTACCTCCTACTTTTTTGTGATACTGTCAATGTAGTTCGGAGTATTAGCTGTAGTTCACTGTATTCAGTTAATTTCCCATATCATTGACGCATGTTTCGTACCTCTGCCACTAGAGTCTCTGAATTACAGTTTGAAACATGGCGGCATATACCAGGACTATTTTGGTATGTCTAAAACAGCAGAACGACATTCATTGAAGATTGAAGGCCGTTTATCTTGACACCAGTACTGTGCAACATTTTCTGTTTGTGCTCGTAATGAACATGGTTCAATTCTCAGCTTGTGTGACAAAGAAAGCAGTGGACGGGCGCCTACTGCAACTGATGACGCTCATCGGAATCGTGTCAATGAACTCCTTATAGCTAATCGTCGCCTAACGCAGTAACAGCTGTCAATAAGCGTGGCACATCAAGGGAGCGTGTGCAGATGATACTTTCAGAACTGGGATTCCGGAAACTTTACTCACGATAGGTGCCTTGAAAGCTCCTTCATGACAATAAAACGGAAAAGATTGGACATTAACCAACAATTGCTTCTGCATTACGAACGGGAAGGCTATGCATTCTTAAAGAATGTCACATGTGACGAAAATTCGGTACATCACTTCGATCCAAAAACAAGAAGGCATCCATAAAGTTCCGTCACGAAGGATCACCTGCTCCCTAAACGTTCATACTGTGCTAACAGTAGGCACAATCTGTTGGGATATTCAAATTGTGGTGCATATGGAAGTCATGTCTAAGGGCACCAGCATTAACTTTGTAAGGTACCGTGAAAACATAAAAAGTTGAAAGCACGAATTTAAAGAAGTGGAGCAGCCCCTCGTACATTACGATGCTCATCCATGCACTAAAGCAATGGCGCGTCTTGTTTTCGCTGTTGTCGATCATTCTCCTTACAGTCCTAAACTGGTGCCATCGTAGTTTTATCTGTTCCCAAACTTTAAACAACACCCGAGAGGATTTTACTTTGATTCTGACAATGCAGTGCAGACAGAAGTGTGACTAGTTTCTAACATTCTACTGTGTCTGCATCAAGAAACTGGTCGCCCGTTGGGATTTTTTTTATTTAAGGACGCTCTTTAACAGCTCAGGCCCGTTGGGAGAAATGTATTCATCGCCAGGGCAATTATGTGGAAAAATAAATATTTAGGTATGGACAGTAAGGTAGTAGCAAGCTGCCAGATTTTGTTTTACTCAAATAACTCTACCCATTTTCAAATAAAATAATTAGGAGGGTTTGCTTTGCAACATGCCCTCCTATTTAACTTCCGTACCGATAGTGCGGTATTTTATGTTATACACTGTAGTCCGTTACCGAGCTAATGTTAGTACTTGGGCGACACTGGACCAGGTTCTTTTCGTAACGTTTTGTAACTGAAATGGAGATTTACTATTAAACACCAGCAAGGGTTTACCATTAGTAAGAAATCTGAGCATTACAACAAAAATAAACATTTGTTGAGATAATTCTAGTCTTAAATTCCTAATCACTCTTGAGCTTATATAAAAAGCTGATTGCAAAAACACTTTAAGTCACTTCTGGTCAAAAACGAAGTAAAATACAAAACTGCACACCTAAATAAATGCTTCAAATTCAACATAAAAAGAAATGAAGTCATAGCTTTCTACTTTAAAAAAAATCGAGTTGTGCGTGAAAACATCTAAAGTGTTTTCGATTATTCTTCTTCTTATTTGGTAACCGTTGGTTGCACTGTAAGAGTGTGTATAACTGAAAATAATACATGAATACAATTATTATGATTATCAAGGAAGAATATATATAACAAAATGGAGGCCAGCAATTTATAAGAACTCTTGCTTTTCCGTTGAGGTATCAATAAGAGATATTCCAAGGGCAAACAATTTATAGGAACTGTGAATGGGTTAACGACTGTTTCTTATCTCCCTCACCTAAGGCATGCCTCTTGCTTGGGTTACTGTGTCATGTTTTGCCTTGCTCGCGATGCAAGGATAAAATAAAGATTTCATTTAGATCGTAAAATCAGCATTTAACCTCAATTGTGTGTAGCTGCTTTCACCTGGCAATCACTATCGTTAACATATTTTGCACGATTTTTATTGCATCCACTAATTTCAAAGCTTCAAAACAAACTGATATATGTTGAAGTATGGGAAATGTTGCAACAATGTCTAGGACTCCATGTGGAGTTGATGTGTAACTGCCAAAAACAAACCATAGGAAATAATTGGACAAGGAATGCTATTAATTGGAAGGAACTACCAGAGTACCATATTGCGATCTCTGATAAGGCTAGCTTATCAAACATTTGCACATTACTATTCTCTGTTCTCTGAATATTTTAAATTTTCAAAATTTTTATGCATTACATCAAGACCAAGAATTGCAGAAGCTAAAAAATTCATCGTTGAATTAAAAAAAAGAGTAATAATACATGTGTCTATCCTTCTGACTAGAAATGTTAACTTGACCTGTCATGGACCTGCCAGAAATACAGGAATTGTGTCATACCTATAACCAAACGCAGTATAATTTATTTCTAATATAAGATCTATTTCATTCATAAAATATTGCAGCCTATTGATTGCAAAACCTGTTAGAAACATAGAAGTAGTACACCAACTATAAGCAGTAACTATTAAATTGTTTTCATCTAACATTGGTTTTTTTTTTCTTTAAAATACTTTGCAAAATTTTGCTTGAAACACAAAAATGGTGCACTAGCGTGTAAGTAACCGCAAATAATATTTTCATTTTAAAATATATTTACACTGATTGAAAACCAACGTAATCCCAAGCCAGAAACAACATTTTTACACTGCTTAAAATATAGAAGTTTGATACCACGTGTTAACAATTTATTTTTGAGGTATTACGTGTTACTTAGTTATATAACTTAATTTATTTGAAACTGAATCGCTAGAATTAGTGTAATGTTAGGATGTTTGAAATCAGCGATTCATATATGTTTGAAACTTTGAAGAGACTGGGAGTAAATGTTCTAAGTGAAACACTGGTAGACAACATTAGATTTTATACTATAAAACGTGATTTTAAATTCTGGGGAGAAATGTATGAACAAAAGAAAAGCAATGATTGTATTCTTATGAAACTATTGTGCTTTTTATTTCAAACTCCTCTTTGACTTTGTATAATTATTTTCTTTTTTCTACAGTTAATGCCACAAAAATAAACGCATTAATTAGCTTGCACAACATATACACATTTTGAAAAAAAATATTAAAGAAAAGTGTGATGCATTTTTCATTTCTTCCATTAAAGTTAATTTTATTGATGAACCTAGTGAACCTTTAATGTTTATATATCTCTTCTAATGAAACATATTTTTATCTAAATGATAAATTTATATTGGACTTGGAAAAACCACAAATGACGAATAAAAGTTATTTTAATGGTGTTTTACGCCCGTTTTTACTACAGTAGCATCACAGGCGGTGAATAGTGATACTACCTACATGAGATAAATAAATAAATTGGAAAAAAAATATTTTTATAAGGAAGTGTCCCAGACCTAAATACCTCGAAGACTTTTGACATTTATGAAAACAGAGGAAAAAATTAGGAAAAACATTCGGGCAGGAAGGGTAATTCTGGGTTCAACCCCAGACCTACCACTTAACGAGTTTATACCTTGACGATCTATGTCGGTGCTGTAAGAGATCCAGATTACGGTAACATGACAACAGTGCACAATTGAAGTAGCATGCTCTCAATAAAGGAATGAAATGAACATATGTATAACATTATTATCTTATTTGTTTCAGTTTATGTGAGCAAAGACTCTGACAAAGGCTACTGGAATAGTTTCTGCTGACAGGTAAGTGAAGTGTTCATTATTTGCTCCTAAGAAATAACAATTCTGCAAACCACGTCCACGGCTGAACGCAAGCCGGGAAGAGTCATAGAAATTAAGCCTCAGTCGCATTCGCATTTTGCTTCTTGACTAAAAAGCCTACAAACTTTCAATGTAAATATGCAAACATGCGACCACACTGAATTTGAGAAGAAAAATATTCTCCTTGACTTGATTGACCCTAGTAAATTTAAATGAGAGACTAGAGCTTGAATAATGTAAACGTGTTCAAAATGCCTAACTCCAGAAGCTTCAGAAAGGAAGATTGTTATGAAGCAAATGAGATCAGATATTTGTATGAACTAATTAGTTCTAGAGAATTTGTAACTTTAAATGAAATGTTTATGAAATGGGTAATGGACGGTTTTCAGAGAGTTCATAAAATTCATGCACTTTAATAAGTTAGGTGAACGATTTCATTTCATTGATTCAGGTATACGGGTATGCTGCAACCACTCTGTATTGTCAGCGAGGGTTTAGCTGCAAGAATCATATAAAAACTGAAATTAGAAACCGCCTCTCAGTAATACAAGTTAGCACTTTGTTAACAAAAAATCTTTAAGGACCTAGTCCTAATGAATTTGAATCCCCAAGTGTTTTCAATCCTTTTGGTGTATTCTAATGTGTTGTACATTTAGTAGTAATTGTTTCTCTAAATGTTTACTTATTGTACCTAGTTAAAGTATGGAAGACGGATTGAAACTTTGAAAGTAATAAAAGGCATAAAGCAAATTACATGATTTTTGTTTCTGTAAATGGTATTAATTTTATATTTCTGTATAATGATTTAGAATGCTGCATAAGTTTTTCTTAAATAGCACAAATATATTTTTTCATTTGTGCATTTTTGCAACTATATTTTATTTTCTAGCTTAAACCTCACGCCCGGTTTTTTAGATGGACAAGTTCTTCTTGCATATCTACTCATATAATTTTTATCAATATTATTTTTATTTCATTGTGAATACTAACCTATGTTACAGAAATTGTTCTAAATGTTGTCTATCTGCAGTCACATACTTCTGACATCTTTTAATGAAATTTACATTCACACACAACAGCACTTTAGCTATGTAATTCTTCCAATCACGTCCCTCTGTAATATGAGCGGGCGCAGAAACGGCTGTAATAAAATGAAGTCTTGTTTTATACTGAGCTCTAAACCGCAAACTGAGTTATAGTAGGGCAAAGACAGAAATAATGCTTGTGTTCGTAACAGCAAATTGCGACTGACTGTCCATGTGCATCATCAGCGGAGAAACTGCTGTTATTACGGCACTGCTGTTGCCCACACTCGTTGCGCTCAATTGCGTAAGCAAAAACAAAATAACTTTGGGTTGCATTCAAATATAGAGACCTCCTTTTTATTAAAAAAATTTCCTTATATTCTCTCAATTTATCAAACTCCAGCAACTGCACATCGTTCTCAAGCGGGAAGTAAAATGAATTTTTCTTGGCATTGATTGGGGCACATGGATGGAATGAAGGTGAAGGCTTTTATCCTAGTGTCAGGTTTAAGCAGCACATTACATTTATCTTGTCACAAGAGCTCGGAACTAGTCAAGGGCGTTAGTTGTCTCCTGACTACAAGAAAGCTATACATTGCTATTACTTGGGCAGTCCCCATTTGAAGTAAATTGCAAACTTATTCAGATTTTTCCTTCTGTCTGAAGAGGCGTTCAGAGGCATTCTGAGGATGTATCAGAAGCAAGCTACACTTCATTATTCTGGGGAAAGAAACTTATTGATCAAGATATTACAAAGCAATATAACACAGATATACCACACTATTACTAGACGTATTCACTCAGTCTGTGAACACTTGTCTGGACGTTTCCCTAATTTTTCGATAGAAATAAGAAACGCTTCAGAAGCACTATCTATTGATATACCCAATTCCTGTGCAATTTCCACGGTTGCTGAGAACATTGCATCACCCTCCAGCACAATGTCTTCCGTGCTTGACATTGATGGCCTCTTCCTTGCCGATAAGCACCAATCAAACTGCTGCCACCATTTCAATATGACCGAACGAGACATTAAATTTGGCCCATACACGGCGAAATTTCACTTTGAATCTCCATGTAACTGAGACGTATTTCCCACAAAAACCATTCTACTTTTCACACTACAATAATGGGTTTATTGCTACTACAACCAAAGTGTTCTATTGAAGATCTGAATATGAGTGGCAAGTGCCCTCTTTTTGTGCAGTGCTGGAAGGTTAGACAATTGTAACTTGCCTTTTTAACCCTCGTATATTCGGCTGTCGATTGATTAAGACCCTTGATATTTCATTCATGGTCATGGTACTGTTTGCACTAAGGTATGAGAGACTAAAAATACTTTCGATCTTCTGTGAATGCGAAACTAATTGTATAAAATGTCTCTTACGCTTGACTTAAACGCTTGTTGCGGAACTGGGGCTATCACGGCAGTCTGCTAGGGTAATTTTGTAAACATGTTCAAGATTCGTCCTGTATTACATTAATATATGATACAAATTTATTAGATAGGAAGGACGAAGAGGGAGTAGTTAAATTTTTAAATAAAGTGAGACAGTTCAGAATTGGAAGAGGTAGAAAATCGGAAAAGGGGATAGGGGAACATGAGTCACGTAATTTTTTTGTACATATATGTGAGGAGTGTAACTTATTTATTTACATTTGTATTGTTTTCTTTTCTGTTTATTTGATTTATGTATTTACTTTTTTTCTATTGCCAAAATATTTCTTATTTCTTCATTTATTTATTTAATTATGTGTGTTATTTTTCTCTTAAGAGTTAAAGATTGGTTTGAGCAGTATCATGTATTTCTAGTGTATTGGGAAAACACGCATGGTCGGTCCCAGGACCCAGGAGATGGATGAGTTAGATTTGTAAAAATATATTTTGTGAATAAACACATTGCTACTACTACTACTACTATTACTACTACTACTACTACTATTAGTACTACTACTACAACTATTAGTACTACTACCACTACCACTACTGCTACTACTACTACAACAACAACTACAACTACTACTACTACTACTACTACTACTACTACTACTACTACTACTGCTACTACTACAACAACAACTACTACAACTACAACAACAACTATTACTACTACTACAACAACATCTACTACTACTACTACTATTAGTACTACTACTACAACTACCACCACCACCACTACTACTACTACTACTACCACTACCACTACCACTACCACTACTACTACTACTACTACTACTACTACTACTACAACAACTATTACTACTACTACAACAACAACTACTACTACTACTATTTGTACTACTACAACTACCACTACTACTGCTACTACTACAAC
>CM060842.1:76595000-76647500 GCA_030762175.1 Metallyticus violacea
CCTATCTAATTTTCATTTAGCTCTGCAGGTCTCAGATACCATCTGCCGGTTTATGTCAAACAGACGTTTTTTGACTTTTGTCACCATTCTATACCTGTTTTCATTACCCGATTTTTAACAATGTCCGCTGTACAACCGCCACCCACTATTTTGGATATTGCCGGTAGCAAATTATCCTCAGGGTTGTTTACTGTCTTAATTATTCTTAGACAGTAACTAAATGCATTTATTTTGCTATAGACTGCATTTTCTTAGTATTCTTGTAGTTCGCCATAGTTCGATTATAAATACTATTATTACTACTGGTTTTATATGCACCTGGCATAACTAATATAGACATAACATTTATATACTGTACATAATTTACTTATAAAATTAGAAATTTAAATAATTACAAGTTTTTTTAATTCTTAACAGCTATGTATTATTGTATGCGTAGCTATTTACGTATTTCACGCATTTCACTTATTTAATTTGATAAGAATTTTATAACTTGTTTCCTGAGATTTTCATTGTTTTAATTGAATTTATGGTTTCTGATAATGCATTATACCCTTTATATACTGTATAAAGATTCCATATAATATTTTATATACGCTCTTTTTATATCTATTTTATTTGTTGGTCTTGTTTTCAATTATGAATATTTTATTTGTTTTGAAATATATTCTTAAAATATATCATATTATGCACAGCTCTATTCACAAATAAGCCTAGTGACTTCTTTATAACTACTTTTAATTGTAATATTTTTATTGATTAGTGTAGCACATATATTGGTGTCAAATATGGTAAATCATGCACTATTTTAATGGTTTTTATTTGCAGAATATCTCTTTCCATGTATTAATTGTTACATAAACCCCAAATATAATTCACACATGTTAGCTGAGAATGTACCAAGCTTAATATATACAATGGATCCGTTTTTCAGTTATCATTCCTTTTGGTCCATGAATGATTCCCAATTTTGGATATTTTTTTCCTAGTATGCTTCTAATAATTAATCCTAAGTACTTATTTATAAGGGTTAATATAAATTAACGGTAATTATAAAAGCAGAAAAGGATTAAACGCTAAGAGAAAGTCACGCTTGAAATCGCTATATTTGGAACTACTGGAGTTCTATGGCAAGAAGACAAGTGAAGGCGATAAAGGTAAATATTGAGTATCGAAGGTAACGTTATGCATGTAAACAGATGAAACTAATAATAAGAGTGTGTAGGGAAAAAAAATAATAAGTAAGATTTAAACCAGGTGGGATACTTTCAGAGCATTGTGTAGGTAACGCATCAATAAGTGTTAAATTAAAAACATCATCAAAATCCTTACAGTGAGATAAGGCATGTTGGGCAACCAGCAAGGGAGACTTGGTTTTAACAGAACGTCTATGATTGTTCATACCTAGCTAAACAACAGTAGAAGTTAAACCAGCTTACAAGATAACATATATACGACGTTCTTAGAAGAACAGGTAGCAAATGAAGAAATGTTATATGTTCTGGATAAATTAGGGCTGCGGAATGAATGGCACGGCATAATTAGCGCACAGGTTTTACATTTACGACTTTGGCAAGGCAGCAAAGGAATGAGGTAAATTCGGAGGAGATAGGTTTCGGCGAAATATAATTTGAAGGTTAGGGGGTGTTCTAAAAGTAAGGCCGGGTACAAATTTAGAAAAATCATTTAAAGATGGATACATTACCAAGTATCGTAACATTCTTTCAAAATAGGTCTGATGCTTTCAATTCCAGGCACGTAAGTAGTAACAAGGTTAATGAAGTTCTTATTAGAAGTTTTAGGTTTGCATTGGAAAGTTTTGTGTGCTGGGATTATACGGAATTTCAAAAGAGAGGAAGGATACTTTTGGTCTTGGAACTTTTGAGCTAGGTTTTTAATATACTTGTCAAGAGATGAAAAGTTGTTACAAAGACGATGACCAGGGATTGAAAGAGAAAAAGGAATAGCTCTTTTGATATGCAAGGGATGACAACTATCAAAATGAAGATACTGTTGAAAATTGGTAGGCTTAATGTGCACAGAAGTAAGAAAAGAGACATTACATAAAGAAATATCAATATCTAGGAAAGTAGCAGCATTGGGAGAGACAGAAGAAGTGAACTTAACTGAAAATTTGGAGTTAAGATTAGTAAGGAACTGATCGAGAGATTCTGAGCCATGAGTCCAAAGCACGAATATATCATCAATATATCTCAGCCATAATAATGGTGCCAAAAGTTCTAACTTAAGAAATTCCTCCTCTAGTATAAACGACTGGAGAGTTCATTCCTCTTGCGTGTTAGAAAGCCCAAATTCTATTAACTCTCAACAACGGCAGATATTTTAAGAAGTGGCATAGCACTTGTCCCTTTCCTTTATATAGCGGTTTATTGCCTCCTTGGCCCTGCCCCGTTTCTGGCTGGACTACCGTAGACAGTTACACCAGAGAACTTTCTCTTTTGATGATATATAATTAACATATTATAGTTTTACCTCATGATACACACATATATACATAATAGATAGATTGCTAATTAAATGCACAAAATATGATGATTAGGCTTACAACACATATATTTATATTTCAGTTGGGATGAGCCGTAGGAACTACTTCAATATTTATTTAATTTGCTTTAGGAAATGCAAGTTTATGCTTCCCTGACAATACTAACCCAAAAACTGTAACTGACGATTTCATATTTTAAGCACGAAAGCTTTTTGCTTCTCCTAAAAAATAATGATTTGTGAGTTAGTGAGTTTTGAAATCAGGTAACTCATAAATAAATAGGTATATATAATGTAATAAATATGTTGAAACTAATTCTAAAATATTCTTTAAAATAATATCTTCAGAAAATATAAGCAAAGCATACATTGCACAGTAACTCAAAGACAAAGTAAGAGACTGCATAAAGGGGAAAAAAAAACTTTCTAATAAATTTAATGCCCAATATTCTTATTTCTATAATTTTCTGAAATGTTTTTCTGGTCAAAGTGGGTTCATAAGTTAATGAAATAGTATTTTGTACACTTGTTCTGCCTATATAGGGAGTTAAATCTATATAAACCACCCTGATTATGCAATATTGTTCAGTCACATTATTATTTTTATTTTTAATTACTTCTGATTACAAAAAATCTTCAATCTTCATCTCTTATGATTTATTTATACATTAATAAATATATTGAAAGAAAAGGGGAAATTTATTATTTTGAAAAGTTTTATAATTTTTTTAACTCTAATAACTGTTTAATATATCCGTACTATCAAATTATTTTCATTTTTTCCCCTTGAGACCCGTGAACCTAGCACACCTGACCTGAAACTGTATTTTAATTGTAACCATTAAGTTTTCCAGTTAATTGTTGCAATTGTTGTCAGTTATCCAACTTTTCTTGATCTTCTAACATATCTTCAGAAAGGTTAGCGAAATTACAACGAGTATCCGAACCGTTTGCAGTACGTTAACTGGCATCAAAACAGCGAGCCCCCTTCCCATTAAAGTGAATCCATAAAACATGAGTCTGCTTCAGATAAACCCTCCCTTGCTCTTCTACCAACACATGTAACCTCCCCATCACCATTCACGCCGGCATAGTTGATAAGTCTGGCAGCGCGGAGCACCGTCCCGCTTTCTGATAATGTTGTACTTGCTGTTGCGCTCGTTGTGCGTATAATAATAGTAGTAAATGCCATTTCGCTCCCTGGGTAAGGTAAGTAGCGGGCTACCAACAATTGTTCAGAAACAAAATTTTGCTTGATAGTTGGTTTCTTGTATCTATCCTTTATTTTAAGAAAAAAATTGAGCATTGTATACAAACGTTTGTTATTATTATTATTATTATTATTATTATTATTATTATTATTATTGTTGTTATTATTGTTATTATTATTTCTTGTTTTGCACTAAATTTATAATTAATTTAAATGCATTCTGAATGAATGACTCGTGTCATGAGTAAAATTGAGGTAGACATTGAAACATTTTATAAACAGTACTCTTGTTCAAGCAATAAAATATTTGTATAATAAATCTTATGCAAGAATTAAATTACAAAATAGAACGTCATCAAGATTTTATGTCACTAAAGTAAAGGACTACTACAAGGATCTTTTTATCGCCCAATTTTATTTCAGGTATATCTTCAAATTTCTTTAATAGTTTAGAAAAAAGAAATAGTAAAAAATAGGATTTTTGCAAAGACGGAGTATATATTCTGCATGGAAATGTTGAAACATGGCGTGTATTTGGGAAAAGAGGGGGAAATGGTTTGATTTTAGGTTGAATTAATTAAATTGGATTAGATTAAATTGTAGCGGATGTTTGTAGTTGATGTCCACCTCTTCTTTTCCCAATGTTGTGCCTTGTAGTATCGCCTTTGCTATGACTTTAGGTCGGCAAAGTGCTGGAGTTTTGTTACAATGTCGTGTCTGAGGGAAAGGATTGGGAATCAGGCAGCAGATGAATTAATTCGTGTAATTGTATATAACACGATTTGTTTACTGTTTAATGCATTTTTCACTGTATTGTTCAACTTTAGATCTCGAGGAGTTTTGGAGTGTTCTTTACGCCACTCTTGCGCTATCTAAGCTGAACGACCTATGATAAAGTTCTGTTCCGTACGCATTCAATTCAATTATACAGTTCACTTATTGTTTCTTTATTATTGTGCGTGCATATCCACCTTAGCGTCACTATTGAACATCAACTATAACACTGCAATGTCTTTTCTACAGTCCAACTGCACTATAATGCCCTGTATTTCTCGTCATGGATTTATGTAACACTGTCTCCTACTCTGCTTCTTAATGCCATCAGGTCTCGCACTGTTGATTGACTGACTATTTCATGATGACGCTCTAGTTGCTTGCTCCACATTAACTGTCATGTTCGCTAGCTGTATTAGATCACTTGTTATTATATCACTATCCCTTGGTGTCCGCTAGCTATCTTGCTGTTTACTGTGTTCTCTTCTTCTTGTACTATGTTCCCCCGGGGTCTCAAAATCTCTTTTATTATCAATATAGTTGCCGGTTGGGACGCTATACACAGCCTTTTACAGTAAGACTTGAATATATATTTTACTTTTACTTCTTTCACACTTTTCTATTGGTACTCGTACAAATACAATTATCAGTTTGAACGTGATCTCAGATCTTTATTCGCTCTGCATTCTGTGATTGGATGTGATCTTGAATCTTTAATTGCTCTGGTTACTTCCTATATCCCGTTAAGTTGCCCTGTATTCATGCTAATTATATGATATTACATCAGAAAGGTTTTTATTACACCGTCTGTTCCCTAATCTAACAAAAGCTAATCATCTTGACCGTTTGCATAAAAGAAACATCTCCGACCTTTCTTACCTCATTATTCCTCAAGCCCTAGCGGAAAACCCTTGTTATTCAACATAAACATACACAAAGGATTCCTTGGGTTATTTTGTCCTATCAACATATAACACTATTTGTTTACTCTTAAGGTTCCGGCAACATGTTTGTCTTTTCAGAACACACCAACATGCTCAATATATGAAACACAAATTATGTACACAAAGCTCAATGCAAGCTACACAAATTAATTATATATATATATATATATATATATATATTGATGATAATAACATTGATAATAAAGGCATGGGAATTGAACCTATTAATTACCCTTCAATTTACTGTTTTTTTTTTTGTTTTTTGTTTTTTGTTTTTTTTGTTTTTTTGCTCATGGCCTATTGTTAATGACAGTAAATTAATTATGAATTAGTGTAATATATGATATGCAAACTTTTGGAAGAATATGAGAAATTCGGACTGAATATTAATCTTAATAAATGAAAACAAATGTGGTAAAAGAATCAAATTTTTAATTTTGGAAAATAGAAAAGCAGGTATAAATGACTGCAATGAATACATATTTATGGGAGTGAAAATAGCCCAGAATGGAAATCACGAAATGTTATAAAAGACAGAGAAGATAAGCAATATCATAATTAAACAGTATTTGATGGAATAAAGATTATTAAATAACAATAGTAATACTAGATGTAATAATACAATTATTAAATTAAAATAAACATACCTGTATAATTCTATTTTTAAGAATACAAAAGCACAAGGATCTAAGCCTAGCATTTGAAATAAAAGAACTAAGTCAAAACTATAATCTACAGAAAAATATTTCGATGAGAATTTCATGTAAAGACAAAACCAGAAATAGTATAACGCGAAAGAACATAAAATTGAAAGGATGTTTAGTCAAGACAACCAGAACAAAAAATTAAAATGCTTTGGTAATATGAAAAGTATGACAGAGGATAGATGTATGAAAAGGGTGTGTGAATTGTATAAGAAGAAAGGAAGATCGAAATTAATATGATAAGAACGAACAATTAAAACAACGAGAGAAAGAAGATTTGGTTGGTTGATTTGGTTTATTTATGGACACTCTTTAACATCTCAGGTCATCAACGTCCCATTCAATTCAGGGCGTGAAACAGCCAGTAAATTTTGCTCAGAGGCCTCTTCTTTCAGGCTTGAGGTTCTTTATCGTGCCGTAAATCCACGACATGGGACCCACAGCTTTACTTCTCTTCCGAAGGAAGCCATACTTACGATTTTACGCGAAAAAATCCTTCGACCCTGGCCAGGATTGAACCCACGATCTTGGTTTTACGAGGCAAGTATGATTACCACTAGACCACCAGGACTAGTGAAAGGAATTTGGAATATGGGACTTAGAGAATAGAGAAGAATGGAGAAATGCTATTGAAAGATGAAAATGGGTGCAGGAAGAGTCCAAGACTTTATAAAACTTGATGATGATGATGATGATGATGATGATGATGATGATGATGATGATGATGATGATGATGAATATGTTCAGTTTCATCTGCCTTTAGTAGTAATGAGACTTTACTGTCTAACATACAGCATTCGCGCCAATTTTAAATGCCGGCGTTACAGACAGCAGCATCTTGGTGGAGGTTAGCACGAACTGTTAGCTGCACTCGTTAGACCAACACTACAACGTTGTCATATCAGCAACTCGACGGTGTTTTGGGGAAGCTTCTCCTGCATGTGAAGGAGAGTGAAGGAATGGGCTAAACTGTTTCCCCTGGCACTAGAACCGCCGGCAGTCATTTTTAAACTGTTGCTGCTGCCATAAATTTTATTTGATTTCATCGCAAATTTAAGACCTTTTTCTAAGTTATTTCATAGACCATTCTGACATTTCAACTTTTATTTATACCGAATTAGTTGTTGCCTTACCTGGATTTTACACTTAAAACCTGCAACCGCTGCATTTATTTAAATAATAATTTATTTGTCTTAACTCACTGATTGAGGTTGATAGCTTACTTTTCTTTGCATTTTGGTGTAAGATGCACAATATATATATTTTTTATATATTTTAGGATTATAGTTTGATTCTATTGAATTTAAGCTCCATAAATAAAGTATTACATATGCAAACCTTAGCTTCCAAGATAGAGCCTCGTCGATTATATAACAATTAATAGAATGAGTCACTCCTTGTACTGTAAGATTATATTATTAATCGCGATACTAGATTTCATTTATTTATTTATTTTTGTGGTATTTGAAAGATAAACCTGCCTGGACAATCGGCGTGACAGAGGCCTCAATCTCTCACAGAAAAAGTAATGCTGAGGATTTTCAATGATATTCCCAGGATTAATTGGATTTGAAAGATGCTCTAGACATAGAGGATGATAGGGAAGATATGATATTTCAGATGATGATCACCAACATGGAATAATCGGTCGGATAATGAAAACGATTCGCCATTACCTTCAGGTGAAAACCAAAGTAATAATGAGTGTAAATATTTATTATTACTGTTATTGTTGTAATTAGATATGAAATGATTCAAATATACATAATACTTGATGATATAATGCGTAAGAAAAATTCTGTCTACATATAAATTCTCCTAAAATACATAGATATTATTCTGATTATTCATCAAGGAAATACAAACAAATGTGTACAGTTTAGCGTATTCAGATTTTAAGATACAGAATTTACTTTTTCTGTGAGAGATGGACTAGATGGCAAGAAAATGTTCTGTTCGTTCTGGAACACACTTTGATAGCCAATGCATGTTTTCCACAACATTATTAACTTAGTGGCCGACAATTCTACATTATTTTCAAGGCACTAAAAGGAAGGATAAGTTGCAAAAATGCTATCCTGAAACTTACAGAAAAACTACGCACAGAATATGTGAAAACTTAAAATCAAACAAGGAGAATAGAGGAAGACAAACCCCTTGTCGAAATAAGACAAATTTAAGTTGCAAAAAATGCAGAAATTACGTTTGTGAATTCTGCTAAACTATAAAAAAGTAATTTGTATTGAATGTAAATAGAACATTCAAATCATATTATTGTATTATATTATTGTACTTTGCTAGCCTTATCTAAAGATAACGTAAAAGTACTAAGGGCATTTACGAATACACGCTTTGAACAATAATAGCGATCCGTAGATGTATTATGTTTCTTTGCGTTCTATTCATTGTGAAATGTGTTGTGAAGTGATATATTACTTTTTCATTTAGTATATGTAGAGTTGATAATAATTGTATTTAATACACTTAACATTGGCCATCCAAATGACCGCATTGGCAGTTCTAAGGCTACGAAGTGAGCGCATGAAGAAACACGCAACTGTTTTTGTGGTGGAATTACTTAATGAGGGAGATCTAAAACTTTAAAAAAAAAAAAATGTTTCCCCAGTTCAGAAGGTACTTGTCTCATGAGATAAAATACGTTCTTTCTTATGATTCTTATTCAAAATTGAATTCAGAGAATGCTGCAAACCCATTCGTCACCCTAAAAATTAAAGTCTCTCAGTCCGCCAACTAAACCACGGAATTGTCGGCGAATTGTATTGAAAGTTTGGGTCATTGTGTTTGTCCGCTTCAGTGCACATTCCATTTATGCGAAGGTGCAAAATAGGGATAGAACATGTAGACTCCAGTCCAGATTTAGCACCCAGTATTCTTATATCTTATATAAACTGAGGGAAAAAAAAAAACATGTCAGAGAAAGAAATTGAATGGTAACGGGTTGAAAAGTGTTATAGTTGTAACTTTTAGGTAGGTATAGAACTTCCAGAAATATGGAAAGTGTATTAAAGTGCATTAAGATTTATTGTAGGTCTCCTATGATCTGGACATACCACAGATCACCAGGTAAATGTTACTGATTTTGAAAAGCTTTTCATGAATTCGGTAGTGTATTGCGCCTCAAAACAAACTTTGTGATGAGGATACATGAAGTAAATACCAACCAAAAAAAAAAATGGACGAAAGAGGGGGAAGTGTAAGTTCATAAGTGGCAGCAACATGCAGAAACATAATAATTATTAAAAATATTTAGTGTCTTAAGTATTTGACATACTGATCTGTTCTGCAATATTAAGAAGAAGCTGCGAGGAATGAAGCAAGTAAAAATCGTCTATGCAGCCTTTTCAACTTGAGATAAATGTTATTGTGGTAAGCCCACCTTACTAACAACAACAGACAAACAAACTGAATGTTTTCCACTGATACACTAACTACACAATAAAGTAAGACATTGACTTCAGAGTAATTCATTATAAATTCGACACTAATGATTATTTTATTTTATTAATATCATTTTGTAATTATGGTTTACAAAGTTAGCAATTGAAACTGGCTTATAATGTTATAAAATAATATAACAATACATTATTTGCATACCTAAATTTACATAAAAGCATATACTGCTTAATGTTAGGGAATTTCTAGAGCAAGAAATAAATGTCCGGCCTCTGTAACCGCTTCTGTTTACACGTATTATTTGTACCGTCCGCATATAGATATACGAAATCCTATATATTTAATATTTAAGATAGTTTAGAATATTCCATGGAGCAAAGGTTTCTTTGGGTAAAGAAAACAGGCTAAATTTTACCAGACCCAGTTATCCACCCTGGGAAAGATCAGCCTAATTTAATTTAATTAATCTTAATTAAGTTCGTTTTTATCTTAAAAGTTAATTTTGGTATGTGATGCGGCACTATCAACATTTATAAGCCACACTTTTTATTTCTGGATTTAATTTTTGCAACTTTTTCAGGAAAGGCACGTTTCCTAAGAGACTTTGCGCGGTTTACCTCAATGCAACCACCTGTCCTCAACACATTATTTTTTCTATTCCCTCTGCCACAATCCCATCCAAATCTCCGCGTGACCCACAAAAGTCCTGGAACAGTTTTTTATTTTGCTTCCCTCCTCGTCGGTCGCGCCGGACCACCGCAACGTGTGAATTATTCGGTAGGTTTATCACCCTGCAAAATATTATTTCCTTAATCCATCACATCACACACAGTTGTAGGATCCCCCATCACTCCATTTCTGCAATGAAATGCTCCATACCTGACACGACATCGCATACATTATTGACTCAGCTCTCTGGTGGGGTGCGGGGGTACGCGACGGGGAGCACATCTATCGGAGGTATTACACACCTACCCACCAATACACACGCACGCCCTAATTAATCGCCCCTTCTAACAGCGTTAATAATGCAGAGCAAACCATCAAATATGTTTCATACGTTTACATGTTATAATATGTGTGTTGGTACATAATTCACGCACATACACGGAACATCCTCGCCGAAACCGATCACATGTTTGAGTTATGTCCAAACATCCGCTCTCCCACTCCAGCCCCCGACACCCAACGAGTGTCGCATTGGTCAATTCATAGCTGTCACAGAATAAATATTGGTGCTATAGGCTATTAGATACGTTTGCGAGGGATCATATCATATAATATGGCGTTACACCGCAAACAGCCAACTTAACCTGGTCCGACACCGCGGGGGAATTCCCTCCGCAGCGATAATAATTTAGCGCTGGTCGCGTGTATAACACCAAACATTCCGATGGCCGTCGTGGAGTGGTACAAGTGATCTGGGAGTAAACATTCAATATTAGCTCTGACACTGTCTCGCTCGCAACGTAAGTGGAACGTGTTTGTGTGAAGACTGAACATGATTAGGGCTGAATGCATTAAAATCATCCCCTTTTCCCTGGGGCAGCACTGGCACTAACACTACGCGGGATTACCACAGTCGTCATATCTATGTTTACAAATGATTTTCCCTAAAAGGGTCTGATCGCATGACTTTTGCTTTGGGACACATTAGTGTGATTTTCGGAGTTATGTAGCTATTATATGCGAATTTCATTAGAAGTGTTATTCGTAGAGCATGAAACCAAAACGTGCAATGCACAACATATAGCAAAACCTCTTCCTGCTTCCAGCGATTTTTACTTGCATCGCGACTTCTTTTATCCCTTGATATTTTTCTGAGGAGCCAAAAACTAAAATATTTTATATAGTCTATCAGTATCATTGATTTAGCAAGAAAGGTCATTTTTTTCTTAGCTTTCTCGTCGTTCAAGCAATAAAATCATAAAGGGAAAAAAACAATTTGTCATACAGACCTGAACATTTTCGGGCAAAACCTGGCTAAGGTGTTCAAGATGCCAAGAGTTGACTTAATTTTTCTACTTTGCTTTTAAGCATTTTAAGATTTTTTTATTATTATTTAGCATTGCTTACTTATCCACCTGTATAATGAATTGAAATACTTGTCTTCACATTCAAAACGAACCCAAAAAAACTAAAAATAAACATATTTGAATTTTATATTTATTTATTATGTACAGTTATAACATATTCTTTGCAATTAAATAATTTGAATACTAGATGACAATATTGTGTGAAATTTCGCAAGACAATTTATGAATTCTTGTGTATCAATCTGTACATTGCTTTCTGACGAAAGATATTCCAAGCAATTTTTCTTTTTGTTCTCTTCAGATCGTTCTGTATAACCTTCTGCAACAGTATTTGATGTCCAACCCCAGAGTCGTTGATGGTTTATAGATCAAACTCAATCAGCCAGCAATGATGCTCTGGACCTGCAGCGTCCAGTAGATTCTTTAGGATTGCATAATTTTAGGAATACATACATATCCTTGGAACTTGTTCTAGGTGTTGAGATCCTGTCTAACATGCGTTTGCCTTTCTTGTAGCACACAAAAACCCTCCGATGGTCAATCCCGTCAGGGCAAAGCTGAATATATTTTCGAACAATCGCTAACGTATCCTGGTGGTGTAGTGGTAGCCATGCTTGCCTACTAAACCCAAAATCGTGGGATCAATTCCGGCCAGGATCGATGGGTAAAAGTCCTAAGTATGGCTTCCTTCGAAGTAGATGTAAAGTTGCTGGTTCCGTGTTGTACATTTACGGCACGAAAAAGAACCTCAAGCCTGAAAGAAGAGGCTTCTGAGCAAAATTTTTTGGCCGTTTCACTTCTTGAATTGAATAGGACGCTGATGACCTGAGATGTTAAAGAGCGTCCATAAATAAACCAAATGAACAAGAAACTAACATATCACATATTAAGTCACCGCATGTGATATAAAGTCCCTAGCGATAATGGGCTCTACCTTCACCAATAGAAATCCATCGTCTGCTTCTGTTAGAAACTTAGCAATTTTCTGTTCATTACACATTTTAGATTTATTTGCTCTGTACCGGTCGCTTTCTTTTCAAGGAGATGGCAGAATAATACGCCCACACAGATGACAGCTAATAAGATTTCGATACAAGCAAAACCGTCTCATTTATTATATTTCTCACTCTCTCACCTTTACACCATTTCACGTAGTGCTTATATGAAATACCTCCTAATTTCAACAAATGCGATATCTGTGACGTAATAGCTGATCCCCAATAATACAGTTGAAGGCCCCAGCTTACCTTGCGCAAGAGCAATAGTGATTTTCTAAATCATTCTCGGTGATAGGAAGTGCATCTTCTATTGAAATGTTCATTACAGTGTAGGCTAGTCTTTGGTTCAGCCTATGTCTGTCCTCTTCTGGGACTTTGTAAAACCTGAATCCCAACATGCAGACGATATCATTTTAAAATATAGTATTTCACTTTGTTTTAGTTGTGTTTAATATAGGACACTGTAATTATTTTATTTGAACAGTAAATGACACATCTTGTAGCTTATTAATCTTAAAACTCACTTATTGTATTTTAGTTTAACGGTATTATGGGCCGTAATTCTTCATTTACAGTGTTTTCCCCCTATTTCTACTGATTGTCAGCTGCAGCGAAACGAGGCAATATTTACTAGGATTATATAGGAAGAGAAATGAGCGGTAAAAAGGTCCGTGAAACGTCTCAAGAATTCATTTCAATAGTGAATGGTGTATTTGTACAAACAATATCAGAGAATTGAGTTTATATACAAACAGATTTATGACCGAGTCATTTAATATTGTACTAGTAAAGGAGATAAATGACAGCAAATTATTAGACGTTCTGCCTTTAATTCTGGGAAATATAATAACCACAATGTTGTAGGTTTTGGATCAATGAGACAGCCAGCAACTAATTCGAGATAAAATATTACTTTAATAATTTATATTTAATAATTACAAACTATTATAAGCTGACAGGCTTAATTTTAATATTCTGTATATTGTATTTTGCTTTGTATTTATTACACTGAATATTGAATAAATGCAGTTAATTGAATTTAATTATTACGCCAACAGCCTCGTCTCGAAAGAGGGTAGCCTTTTGTTAACACTGGAACCATTTTACCCTTTCGCAAATCCTCCAAGAAAGTTAGGCCGACTGTTCAGAATGTTTTATTACACCTTAAACTGGGACATAGCAAGAAATATGATTTCATGCTTCATATTACATCGAAGTGATCATAGTGTTATAAGAAACTGTTATAGCAAAATTATAGGCGACAGTCACGCGTGAACTTGTTACGGAGGAGTGCAGTTAAAATTCAAATTAAAGTTACGTGAATAACTACTTAAACCTTTGAGTAACGAACTTTAGTCTAAGGGCAACTATACAGTAAATATCAAAACCAGAATTATAACTACACAACAAACGCACAGCATGTTGCTAAAATCTTCCATTGCCCAACAAATTAAAAGTTCAACTAGAACCGTAAGTGTATTATTCCAGTGAAGAGTCCCCTTCCTTCCCTAATTTCATAAAAACAGTCCAAATTCCCCTCAGAATACTATCTTCTTCAGAGAAATAGGAAACATCGAACTCCAGACTTCAAGAGCCGAGGCAACGCAATAATTATAAGAACATTTGATCATCTAATTAATTATTCAGCATTAAAAATTAAAAAACAATTTAAATTAAACCCCTGCGAATAATAGAACCCCCACGAATAATAACCATTCCAATATACTATGTCTTATCTGCAAGTTATCATGGGCACCACCAAGGGAATTTATGAAGCTCAGTGCCTGTGTTGTTACATACATTGTTATAGTTGCAATGACATAATTTTGGACATAAAATGTTTTATAGCATTACAGAGGTATATTATTCATTAATTAGATTTTGTATTAATTTCAAAATCCCATTGGCATCAGCTTCTCTATACAAAAAGCCACGCTTTGCCACTGAATGTAAACTATTATGTCAAGTTGCTGGTGGTTACCTAAGTACGTAAGTCCTGTTTCAGAGAGTTAATATTTGTAATCATAAAAAGCGAAGAGCCTATCAGTAACTCAATCTAACCCGTTCATTTCAGTTGCTTAACGTTCGTGCATGTTAATGAACATCCAAACAATTGGAATAACTGTAACTCGAAACGGGCTGTTGTTTCTGGACATGGGCGCAGCTGTTATCTTTAGCTAGAATGAACGATAACTGTGAAATTAGCTGTTGTGTCTGTAAAGTAGCTGCTATTGCAGCGAAGCAGATTATAAAATGCTGACCGCGTGGAGAGTACTACATTTAGGCAGCTTGTATCGTGGTAAAGGAAGTTGTGCAGCCTTCGTGATTTGGTGCACGCGGCTGGCCACAACAAGCAACATGGAAGACGTGATGGTGCCTGAGAGGTCCATTGTAAGAGCTGTGAGGTGCCCCCAAGACGCTTCGTAAATTGGGCCGCCGTCGACCCTCCCCTGCCCCAGTGGACCCACTCCGCCAGCCTCGCGCTTGTCCGATGCCACCTTGCTGGCCATTAGCTTGCCATTCTTCTCTGGGAGCAACAGCGACCTAAGTACGGTACCTTTTCCCCCATCCATGCAAACAACAGGTACTAGAAGGTATCTGTTACTTAAGATTTGTGGAACAATAAAAAACAGCAGAATAACACAAACAAATTAACAAATGGTAATTAACTGAATGGCGCGTAGACGAAGACGGAAAAGAAGAACGGGAACCAGAAGTACAGCAATATGAACCAAAAACAGAAAGAAAGGGGGGGGGGGAAGGTATTTATACAAAACTCCTAAAAGTTATGAATGAAGAATGAATTTAAATTTAATATCAGGGGCAAGAAAAGAGAAAAGCTGAAGAAAGAAAGAGCAATCATAGTTTTATGTTACAAGTATTGAGAGATAAAGAATGGTTTGTACACTACAAGCAAAGAAGCGAAATTGTTTACAAAAAGAATGAAAATTAAGAACAAAAATAACTAAATAAAAACAAATGGGAAACTACCAAAATTCTCTGCTAGCTGCAATCTTTATTTCACCATACTTGGTATGTAATTAATCCACGTGGTTGTATATTTGCACATATGGACGTTAAGCCTAGGCAGGGGCGGTCTCCCAATAAATATTATCGAGAATCTGTATATACAATTAAAAAGAGAAACGTAAATATATCAAGCTTTGTATAATCATCAAAACATGCAATGTAGACCATCTGACCTATTCTATCTGCACAATAGACGTTTCTTTAAACTGGTTGCCCATTGTTCCTGTATCTTATGTATTTATATTATCTAATACCAGTAGTGGGCGTGTTGCTTCCATTCTATCCTGTGTTTATACCACCATCGAGGGTATTTTTCTATGATTTTCAAAATATTGGATATAATTTAATTCTTCTATAATGACCGATTCCTTTTATGGTGCTGTGCCACCGGTCTTAATAGCTCCATCTATGTTGCTTCATTGCTCATTCTTTGTTCATATTTTCGATCTATTGATTAATCCGCTACTGCCATAAGCCAGTAGATTAAAACAGTTAAAATCTTCCGTTCTGTTTTGCCGTGGTTCATGGTTTAATATGCGACCATAGCTTTCATTAACTACTGCGGTTGGCATCAACAGTGGACGATGAACGTCTGATTGCTAAAAGAGGACATTATTGATCCGTCCGTCTCTGTCTGGTTTTAACAGATCGATCAATATTACATGCACAGTGGAAGGGGAGATTTTAATTGTTTTAATTATAACACCAGGGTGAAAACCTAAGAAGTGTTAAGCTTGTGCGAGATCCTTAATGTGGCATCTTTTTTTACTTTTCGACGTGTTCTTTTAGTAGCTACTATCAGTTGTTGATACTCTTTTTACTCTTTTATAAGGGTTGAATGTTTATAATTCTAATTGCTGTATAAGATGGTGTACCCTGAGGTAGTAAACTATTGTTTTTTATTTGTATATCACAATTATAAGCAGTCTTTCATGTTGGTTAAAAGCATTAACAAAATACTACATTATGACATTAGTTGGGGTAAATCCATCTCGGCTAAAATAAGAACTCTAATGAACTAAATAGTCTGCATTGATACCGTATAATAGAAGAGACATTGACTTAGGTTAATTCATCAATGTTAATTTACTAATATCCTTTTATAATTCTCGTATACAAAAAAAAAATGGGTAGGAAACTCATTTATAATGTTACACAATTATTGCTGGAGTAAAAATAATGTAATTCGCTTCTTAAACATTTACTCATGCAGTAAGATAGCGTTGTAACACTCGTAATATATTATTTGTTGTAATGAGTGATAATTAATATTTTGTCCTTTATATTTTAATTTTAATTTAAATTAATTCTTAAGCAAAAACATTTAAGTTAAAAAGAAAAGACTGTTTCTTTTAGTAACTTCATCAATATACTTGTACATTTCATATCAGAAAATATTGACAATAAAGACCATCTTGTGTTTGAAGATTGCAAATAAATCATCAACATATAATATTAATTAGTTATAGATCTTTTGGGATACATTTAGCAGATTTAAGTTATATTTTAGTTCTCATAAATGATGTGGTCCTCGGTAGTATAGTGGTTAGTATCCCCGCCTGTCACGCGGGAGACCGGGGTTCGATTCCCCGCCGGGGAGGTATTTTTTATTTTTA
Source organism: Metallyticus violacea (assembly GCA_030762175.1). NCBI lineage: Eukaryota > Metazoa > Arthropoda > Insecta > Mantodea > Metallyticidae > Metallyticus > Metallyticus violacea. Next base: position 76,612,232 of record CM060842.1, read on the forward strand.
TTCCATCGGTTCTCCATTACATCTCGATATTTTATCTTATACCATATTATCGATATTGCTCATATTTAAGTGATTTTAATTGCTTGGCATCTCTTTGTTGCTCTGCAAAACCTTTACACCGGCTGAGTTTGGCTAAAAGTGGATGTCTAGTCCAAAACGCTACACGCCTGAGAGATGGCAGATACGCGGTCCGTCACATTAATCCAAAAATAACACTTCATCACAATAATATTATTATAGGGGCCAATGAAGGAAGGAGACCTATTCGCACTAAAGTCAGCGTTACAGAAGAGGACTTTTTGAACAATTTTTTTTTTAAAAAATTATTTCACTTCTGAGTAAGTTGCTAAATGGAGCATAAAAGTGAACATATGCACAATCAAATTATTATTAGCCTCATAAATTAATCTTCAAAGAGAAAAATCTGAGGAAAATGTTATTTTGGATATGATATAGGCCACAATATTATTTAAATGTTCAAGGAAATAATATATTGGACATAGCAAAAGAATGCGGGGAAAATGTAAAATATTTAAAAAGTGTTGGAATATAGTGCTGATGAGGGAAAATGAGAGAAAAGCTATGCATTTGTTCTTTTTCTATTTTTTCGAATGAGTGTTACGTCTAATTTAGAGTATCAAATATCCTTCAGATAATAAATGAAGTTAAACTAACACTAGTGCCAGAGTACACAGCCGTCGATACTTAACCTTTCCTGGCATGTTTATTTTTAAGTGAAGGAAAACTTTGAAAAACAAATATCCCAAATAACATTTTCCTATCGAAAATCGAATGTGGAACATCCATTGACGATCAGATACTTTAAAAATCTGAGTGACAATAATAGATAAAGAAACGTTGCATCAGTGTACGAGAAATAAGGGGGGACGGAAGAGGAAGCGGGGGGGCAGAAGTGCGAGGACGTTTCGAAAAGGTTTTCCTCCTTCGCAATAGGACATGTGAGATACTGACCTAACCATACGAGTACGTCTGCTAAAAGCTGGGAAAGATCTATACTAGAGATTGCCTTTATTTTTTACACACACTCCCACACACCCTGTACGTAATTTGCTGACTTAGATCATATCATTCAACATGTAAAACAGGGGACAGCGATAGGTAAAAAACGAACTTAGAGGAAATTATAAAAGGCTCCCTTCCCCTTTAATCCAGACTTAGGATTGCAGATCTTAAAATCTGATGTGGTAGCTTGTTGAGGTGCGTCATATCTTTTATTTAGAAACTGCGGGTTAAACTTTTACTTGTGTATTCAGCCATTTTTTCTCTTCAGAAAATCAGAACCGATTTACATTATTAGCTGTTGTTTCTTTGGTAGTGCTGTAGAGTTCACTTTTCGTACATTAGGGCGTGGATTATGAAAGCAAGAATTATATTTGAAATGGTAGTTTCACAAGCATTTTGTTCTGCAAAATCTTGGTCACCTGCCCAGACATGAAGCAGAAATGGTGCTGATTAGTCCATGTAATTATCTACCAGATAATTTACAAATTCCGTAATTTGGGGGGAGACATTGAATCTCAGCGGGGTTAAGGTGAGACATTCACCAACTTCTCCAAGGGGAAAATTAGAAAGTTCGAATAAATATCAGAGCCACTGTACTGTTTCATTCTGTTCTTTGTAAACCGTGGACAAATTTAAGTTTTGTATCTTGCGATACCAGGCTTGACCTACATGAAGTCTGCACCCTTTCACGTATGAGTTTGGTCATGCTAATTTTAATGCGTTGTGCAAGTTTTTGAAATCAATCACTGCAGTTTGGTACCGCGGCGGGTAGTCGAGATCGTTCAATCGCGGGCTCGCGAGAGGGAGGTCCGGGATTCGAATCCCACCAGGAACTTCCTTACTGAGGTTTTTTCCAGGTTTTCCTCAGTCCTCATAAATGCCAAATACTGGGGAGATACCCTAAACTTAGGCTTAAAACGTTTCCTTCCTTAAAAAAAAATCCTTTCCCAATATATAATTTCATTTCATGTATCATCAATGCCCACTGCCTGTGATGCCTCAATATTAAAAACCGGTGTTAAAAACCATTAAAAAACTGCAGTCTGGGGAGTGAAATTGCACGCTGACTCCCTACATTTTAATTTTAAGTTAAACATATATATATATATTATAATAATAATAATAATAATAATAATAATAATAAAAAATGAAAAATCAAATAACTCTTGGAACAATATAACTGAAATAACAAAAACTGCAAAAGCAGAAATAGATAAAATAATAGATATATATTGTGTGTAGACCCAGATGCAATAGTTATTTCATTTCATGCAGTTAGATAATCAGAAATCAATCATTTTAAGGCATCCTAAAGTCATATACAACTTTTGTGTTCAATATAGAAAGTAAGTCCTTTGGGGAATACAAGGATCATTTGAAAAGGCTAGTAAAAATCCATGAAAATACAAAAATGTTACATAAATGACATTATTGCTGGCAAGCGCCATTCATTTTACGGTTTATGACATAAGTTCCAGTCAAAATGCGATTCTCAGTTAGCATTGGCGGCATTTTCAATCGACCATTGTCACATTTGTCAATGTGGAGGGAAATAAATCAACTTCCGTGTTACAATCAAACATTATTTGGAGAAAATGACGGCCGCGCCGATAAAAAAGTGCAGAAGAAGCGTGCACCGGAATCCAGTAGAGTATCACCGATAATATCCGTGGTGCATTACTCAAAACCTCTTTAAGACTGTTGACATCTCAACTGCACGGGTACACAACATCCTACACGAACATTTTCTTATGAAAATGTGCACGGCTGATGCCGCGATTGTTGACTGTAAACCAAACCAACACGCAACAGATCATTTCAATGCTTAATCGAAGTCTGCGGGATTTTTTGCGCTGAAACTTGGATCCACCATTAAGTATCTGAGTTGTACAGGCAATCAAAGCAACGAACAATTTATGAAAGTGTTTTTTTATTTTATTTATTTTTTGGATACACTAACATCTCAGGTCATCAGTGTTCCATTCTATTCCGGGCGTGAAACGGCCGACAAATTTTGTTCAGAGGCTTTTTTTTTTTAGGCTTGAGGTTCTTTAGCGTGCCGTAAATGTACGACACGGGACCCACGGCTTTACTTCCCTTCCGAAGGAAGCCATACTTAGGATTTTTACGTCCGAAAAAGTCCATCGATCCTGGAGGGTTTTGAACCCGCGATTTTGGGTTTAGGAGGAAAGTATGATTACCACAACACCACCAGTACCGACTAAAACTAAGTGTGAAGAGCATTTTGTCAGCTAGAGATAATAAACAAAATATTTTTAATTCCCAAACAATCCTAGAAAGGTGTTAAAATGGGAAACATGTTTTGCAGTATTACTGAACCGTACAAAGATTAATTGAAAGAAAAATGGCCAAGATCGGACTACAAAAATCGCTTATCGGATAAGTGCATCTCCCACATGACAGTCGCAATGACAAAAGTGCACGAAATGTACTTTGCATTCATTCTTAATCTGGACTTGGCCCCTAGTGACTGTACTTGTTTCTAAATTTAAAAATTTCACTCGGCAGAAAAAAATTTCACGGAACGAGAATGCCATCAAAGGCTCTCAAATGATTATTTTGTATATATAAATTCATTCTGTCAACGTCTATAATAATATAACTAGATAAGCGGAAAAAGGATAAAACACCTGGAAAGTCACAAATTGTTATTTTAGTTACATTTCATTCTGTTATTTTATTTTTCATTTATATAATAATAATAATAATAATAATAATAATAATAATAATAATAATAATAATAATAATAATAATAATAATAATGAAAACTGGAACTTGCTGGATTGATTATAGAGACCTGGGTGGAGAAATAAAAGTAATTAATATATTGCAAAAAAGTGTTTAACTTGACATTTTACTAAATTCTTCGAAAGATTTCCTTGGTTTATCACTAGCATTCTCCATAAAAATGATTTTAACAGCAAGGAGATAAAAAGAGAAAATTGTTTGTTTATTCTCTGTACTTAACCAAATCTCTCATTTGATGTATTCACATAGATACGGTTTAATATTAGCGTTCAATCTAATCCAATCAAGTTCTGCTCGGCTTTAAGGGAAGGAGGACTGCATTAAAAAAAAAAAAAAAAAACTAACCAACCCCTACATATGTGAAGATATTTATTTGTGTCTCTTTGTTCCTAACGTAACATTCCTGTTTTTTATTATTGGAATGAGGAACAGGACTGTAGAATCGGATACACGGAGATTGCGAGTCTTCGATGCTGTGCTTTCTTTCAATAAGAATGAATAGGGCAAAATTTAAGTTTTAGCACACTTAGGTATCTCAGAAGGCAGAAACGCAAAACATATTTTCATAGTGTGGATAGGTTGTTACCAAAACTGAAATGAAGATGCAGAATATTCTGATAATCACCCAAATGAGGAACTTAAAGTAAAAAGAAAGTTGTGTTTGAAGAGCACTTAGATTTTCCAAATTATGATCCTGGAATACATAAAATTATGGGAAAGGAAAAAAAAAAATAACTCTAACACAGAAAGATAAACTTGGAATGAATTTTCTAAGTTCCACATTTTTGTATGGGTTTTTCTGAAACTTTTACTCTAACTGCATTAATATTAATTTAACATATACAATAAATATATATGTTAACATTTCATTAAATATGGATAATTACTTTGAGAACTATAAATTATTTCATAAATTTTATTATATAAATATGACGCATAATCAAAATGTCTCACGCGGCTCATGAATTGAGAAAATTGGTTGGAATTTTTGCAATTGGAGCTATGAACCCCATATAAAATTGTATATAAAATATTTTAAACAAATTTCTTGAGGGAATTGTAATAATTTTTTAAATACACAAGACATTTTAATATTTAAAATGAATTATTTTTCATAGAATTTTACTTTTGTAATTATTATTGGTGTTAGCATGTCTTTTGTCGTATAGAATGTTACAATGGGTACTGCTGCACATTACGGTAAATTTTAATTGACTTTAAACAAAACTGTGAGGCGTGGAACTTTTTGAATTGCGGAAAGTTTTGAGAAAAACGTCTTTTTGTAAAAGCATAGACCGGGAAACTCTTTAATTTGCTGTAGAACCCAAAGGGAAGGGGGAGGAAAACATGCTAATTTTGACTCTCTGTGGACGCCCAAAGGTTCAAGGAATCTTTTGCAGGCAAAAAAATTGATTTTTTTTGACTGGTTTTGGACACAAACTCATTGCCATTGTCTCTTAAAGCGCCTCCCCCTAAACGTTCATTTTTGATACCTTAGGAACATTATCTCTAAAACTATTTCAAATGTAAATTTTTGCCACATTAACGTAATATACCTATAAGTAGTTAAAAGCAAAATAAAAAAAAGGCAATGGTAATAATAAATGAAACAGTACTAAGGACATCTTATAAAAATATATTTATTCTAAATTTATGAGCAACTTTTAAAGAATTATTTTTATTCCCAAGATTCTTAATTATTTATATTTAAGGGTACAAATTTCATTGCTCCAACTTTAACAGTTTCTGCGATGTGTCTCATAACTCTAAGAATATAGTCTTGACTCCGCAGGAAGCTTCTCTTTCTCCTAAGCGGCATTTGGGCAGGTTTTTCTATTTGTACTTCTAGGTATGCTTCCGCCACCTTCTTTTGGCTTAATGTAGGCTTGCAGCTGGTGCATGTATTGACAACGAAACTGCCAAATGTGCGGCATATAAGCTGTCATTGATGTTCATCACATCCACCATCGTTGCACAGAGGTAGAATTCATTTGGGGCCTTAAATCAAATTTTTACACAATTTATGCATTGCAGGCCAAATACAATTTTAACAGTGACAGCTGCGTAAAACCCCCTTTTTAAGGGAGGCTTTCATTTACTACTAGGTATTTCGTGATAACGGTAGTCTAATTTTAAACTCTTCTAGCTTGACTTCTAGCTCTACGTCTACGAAGTTTTTTCAAGCAAACTATCAAATTCTTCAACCGATTGCCTTGAAAAATAAAACAGACTAGAAGTATAGTTTGTGTGAGAGAGCAGAGACATTTAACAACCGATTTATTTAATGTAAAAATTAATTTCCATCTACGTTTCAGACATGTTGTATAGCACATCGAAGATGGTTTCTTTTAGGTCAGCTTTATTTTTTGTTGATTTCGACCATCCTTATAGTTAGTTTCCAACGCTACCTCTGAATATGGATATAAGTTCAACAAATCTTAATAGCGAGGAGCACTTTCCTCAAAAACGAATAGATGCTTTTATGCGACACTTCAAAATTTGATGCACAGTCAGCAGAACGTATTGTTTATAAAAAGTCAAGCATTTAAAGAAGTAATGATTTTAACGTATGTCCCAGTAATGGAAATGTCAAGGTCTGCACTGAAGAAAAATGAGATAGAGTGTTTCTCTGCCGAAATTAAAGCAATGGCTTCTTCCGCATTTCTGAAAGATTCCTTTGTAGTTGCTACTTTTTTCAATTTTTTTCTTCTGGTAATGATCATATAGTTTACCTCTGGCTTTGTACCTCAGCTCATCCGTAGGTCTTCCTTTCGCATGTTTGTCGACGAAAGCAGAAGACTCAATGGACTCGGTGACGTCGCTAGAGCCACTATTGCACTGCAAAGCAAGGCGATTCTGCTATCTGTGGATCTGGTTCACACTCCATAGCCATTAGCTAGATAAGATAGGGTCGGTTCTTGCGTGCGTGTGTGTGTGTTTGAGGGGGTCCGGCATCCACCTCGGTCAACAAATGTTTCTGTTCATGATACTCTTCTGCAACTGTACAATTAAATCCTGTTTCTTTTCTTTTCCTGAACATTCTACGAGTAGCTTAAGTGCTTAACCGAAAACGGTTCAAATGCGTCATTTTACTCTGGCATTGGAACGGAAGAGAAAAAGGAGATATACAGGACGGCCCACATAAAGTGTTACAAGCTAATATGTATTTAATGATTCAATTAAACTAAATACTGCCTTTTTTTCTAATCGTTTCGGAGGAAGAGACCCTCCTTCACGGGCACACTTTATGAAGCCCCATCAGGAGGTTCGGGAGAGGGAGGAAATGGAACGTTATGTATGGCAAAGGTAAATTGGAAGAATACATAGAATTGTATTAAAATATCCAGAATCAAATTAATAAAAATAATTCAAATTATTATTTAACAATAGCTGGAAATTTAAATGCCAGAGTAGGCTATAGACCCATTAAAATGTAATAGAAAAACATGAGAAATAACACAAAACAAAAATAGGAGACTTCTAATTGAGTATGCACATTTTAAAATTTTATGAATAACAAACACATTTTTTTCGCACCAGATGTACATAAATATTCGTGGTTTGCAAGAGGAAAAGAAATATAGTAAATTACACTATCGTTAATGAAAAATGCCACAATTTAATTCTTCATAAAAGACAATTAGAGGTTGTATGTAATATTGGCTCTGACTCTTATGCTTTAATTTCCAAATTAGCAATTCCAGCTAAATAGAAAAGAAACAAAATAACAAATATGACAATAGAATTAATGACGAAACTTTTACAGTTCACCTATTACAAGATGAATCTATCAGAAACCTTCATCAATAACGATTAAATTTATATATAAGACAAAAACCTGTAAGTAGAAATATTAATGAAGGATGGAAAGAATTAAATGAAATAATAACACAATTTACATCAGAATCACTTGAAACAAGCAATAAAATACATAATAGGAAAAAATTAAATATCTGGAATGATAACACAGCAAAATTAATTAAAGAAAAAAATGAAGGTTTTAGAAATGAGTTAGATGTTTTTAAATTGAGAGTAAAATACAGAAAATACATTCAAGAAATGAAAGATTACTGCATACCAAAGATAATATTGGGATATCACTCGAAAGGTGAAAAGTGGGTAGACCAAAAAAGCAATGGATTCAACTTTTTGACTGAAAATTTATGGGGCGGAGCAAGTCTTAAAGGTTTAACCCGTGAGTATTGATGATGATGATGATGATGATGGTGGTGGTGGTGGTGGTGGTGGTGGTGGTGGTGGTGGTGGTGGTGGTGGTGGTGGTGGTGGTGGTGGTGATGAATGGTGTATACCCTTTAAGGAAGAATGAATATGTGTTATTTGCTAAATTTACATACTTTTTTTATACTACTACCGTCCGACTTATTTTTTTTTATTCTGTGCAAGCTAAAAGAACAATCAAAGTTTAAAAGTAGTGTTAAATTAAATTTTAGGTTTCGCTCATCCCCATACTGATATTTCAAATCTTACCCCTGCCGCTGATACCTACTTAATTTTTAAGAGGATGCAGTTGTTTTCGCGTCTGTAATTATTATTATTATTATTATTATTATTATTATTATTATTATTATTATTTGAATTTTGTTCGAATTTGTTTAATTTTGGATAGAAAATCTGATTGGAATATAAGGGAAATGATTATGACGATGTAATATATAAATGTAATTTGTGCAACAAATCAAACTTTTATAAATTGTGTTAGGGATACTATTTTACAGTTATTTGAGTAGTCATTATGTATTTTAATAATTATGTCAAATTATCAAGGCTTTCAACCCGATGATTTAAATATAAATTTATATACGTTTCTTCAAAGTTTGAGTTTTTATAGTACCTGCCTAAATAACTAAACCAAGTTTTATATCTCATGTCCCTTTCATTTTTTGTCATGGTGTGTCAACATGAAGAAAACAAACCGCTACATTTTAAAAGCCTTCAGGTAAATTTACAATAATTCTAAATAATTCTACATTTCTGTTGTTTTTGAAAATATTAATTAGCTATATATGATTCTGATTTCAACAAAACATATATTTCATCTCAGTTACTCATATAATGAATTTACAGATTTCAACTCGAGAGAATTATGGGTTAGAGATAAAGAAAATATTGTCATTGCAAGTATAAGCTAAATATGTAAGTATTCTCACACATCTGTTGTTTTCCAACTGATATTTCATTATAATCGGGCATATCGCTATGCGATATCATACTGAACTTAGTTAAAATTTTGTCAAATAACTTGATTATATGAGGTTTATTAGATCTGAAACTCTCTAATAATAAGTGCTTACTTTTCATCGATGAATTGAAGTCCCATGACCATCTTTCCAGGACCGACCGACTCTTATAGTTCATTAAAACCTCTTCTGCTCATGGACTTTCCTCTCTGGTTATTTAATTGTGACTAACTTTTTCTTGTCAGGCGTTATCGCGCTTATTTCATTAGAGCAATTAAGTTCTTTACATTTGTCAGCATCACAAATGGTAAGGTTTTCTTGGTTTCGAATTTGCTGAAGGCAAACTTCCCTCTTCTTTTGCCAAACTCTGGCTTTCCGAATCATGTATGTATGTATATATTTATTCAATCTGCAATTGGGCTTACGCCGGTGGCAATAAGGAAATTATGAAATTACAATATTTACAGGTTATACTTACAATTATACATGTCAACATAATTAAATACATTTAACCCTAATTAAATACATGTCAGTTTAATTAGTTACATGTCACGTAATTAAATACATGTCAACCTAATTAAATGCCCTTCAATCTAGTTAAACACATGTCAGTCTAATCAAATACAAGTCTAACTAAATGCATATAAACCTAATGAAATGCATATGAGCATAGTTTAATATATTTTTAATATAATTAAATACATATCAACATAATGTCATGTATTTAGAAACTGCAGCACTTTTTTAATTTTATTATGCTCCAGCTTTTAGGAAGTAATGTCAAGAAAGTTTTCCCAAAATTTAGAACTGTTCCTAGAGCTGAAGAAAAACTTCAAACCAGAACTTGATGAAATACTAGCTCCCGAATTTCATCAATATCAAAGATTTTTTTTCTTTTAGAACTTTACAACGTTTTCCAGTTTTTGTTTCTTATATTTATTCTCTTGTAGTCTCTTCCTTTCATAAGGGACACACCTAAGTCAACAAGACTAGTATATTATGCGTTTAACACTTGCAGTAAAAGTGACGTACTTTCAGTTACATATTGAATCACACTTTCAACAGCTCATATTACATTTTTATTTCTTTGCGACACATGTCGCACTTCTTTTCGGTATAAACTGTGCCTTGTAAGCTTAACACGCATGAGATATGAGGGGTTTAAGTGCTACACACGTATAACTTGTACATTATTTTCGCTGCTGTTTTTGAAGTCATCCACATATAAGTTTATACTAAAGCGAGAATACATTAAACTATTGTTTTCGCAATAGAATTACTGCCCTAAATGTTTAGTTATTCAATGCCAAAAGATTTTTTAAAAATTTTTTGATAGGTGTTTAACGCTCCTTCTTACTACTGAGGCACCTCATATGGTGGACATTGATGATACAAGAAATGAAATTATATATTGGAAAATATTTTTTTTTAAGTAAGAAAACGTTCCAGGCCTAAGTAAAGGGCGCCTCCCCGGCATTTGCCGCTTATGAGGACCAAGGAAAACGTGGAAAAAACCTCAGTCAGGGAGGACAGTCCTGGTGGGATTCGAACTCCAAACCTCCCGCTCACGAGTTTGCGCCTTAACGATCTCAACCACCCGTGGCAGTAATATCAAACGATGTATCATGTGACCAACATATGGTAATTTTTTATTTTATTATAAATCTGTTTTAATTAAATTTATATTCTTTTAGATTTAAAATAAGCCCAAATTGAAGTTTCCACTTCGATTACAATCATCGTTACGAATTATTTTTGTTGCCTTGTATGGAACATTTTTTCTAATGTTGGTATGCTTGCTACATAAATATCATGTATTACTGAGAAATAAACTTTTTCATTGTAAATTATTACTTAACTTCCTTACCATCTTACCGAATTTCATTAATATCTGAAACGGTCAAGTCGAAAAATCTATTTTTTTTTTTTTGTAGTGATTTGACATGAAATGACCCAAATATGAAGCATGAGTCCCAGCATTGTCAACACATTTCCTTAAATGAATTGGCACGTTTGTTAATGAACTAGATGAAAATTTTGCATCCATGGATTCCACTTTCAGACCTTCAACATCTTAGTATTCATATTCGCACCATAGATACTTATATCTCATTAAGGATTGCTGTCTTGGCTCTATTGTCAACACTTACCTCCAGTTTCACACTTGGAAAGAAGAATAAGAAAAAATAATGGGGTATATAGTAGTTAAAAATCGATTTACAAGCTGAAAAATTATAATAATTTAAAGGTAGAAGTTTACCAGATACTGCGTATACATTCTTCCAATGTCAGTTAATTACACTATTTTGTTAGGAGATGAAACAAGAAAAGGTTACATGGAGGAGTTGAAAGAGCTAGAGAAAAAGAATATAATATAAAATTTTGGATACAGGAATGCATGTAATATATTAAAATTACGAGTTTTACAAGTGTTTAATAGTCCTGTGTTAAATTACCTAATTTTAGGTTGAAAAGAGTATTCACTGATTTAAATGACTTAATATCCTGTGATTTATTCACTAAGTATCAATTTAGTTTAACGAAATTGGTTTCCTTCTCATTTCTTTCACTAGCTAACAAGGTAAAATTATGGGAGTTCATACTGCACAATGCGGTTCTGGCGTCAAGAACATACCTGGAAAAGCAGTCGAGCTCGATCAGGCGTGCAGAAGGAAGTAGGCCATGATGTAGCCGCCCCTCTGATTGCCCTCAGTAAGCGGAAAGGTGACGTTAAAGCAACAATACAGTAGTCACCGAGATATTGTTGTAGAATGCGACAGACGCGGGGTAAGGAAAGGTGGAATGTGCCCCTGGGGGGCAGTTGGGACGGCCCCCGCACCGTTACGGCTACTCGATTGCTTTGCTATAGCACCATCTACCCTCGCTCTCGCTTTCCAGAGGTGCACTGGCATCCAGACTTCCAGTGTCGGCTCAAGAAACAAGTCATATATCAGCTGAATGTTGTCAGAGAAACTTTAGAATGAAGCTATCTACGCAAATCTACTAGCAAAACAATTCGACAAACATTTTGAACTGTCTTCAACGGTACTTACGAGAATTCGCGATATATTAGTAAATTATGATAAACAACAGCAGAGATTTGGAAGGCATACCACGTCTGCAGAGGTTCACTTCTAATCGTATTAGTAATAAATTAGCATTTGAAAATGGTCTCTCATAATTATCAAACACATCTGAGATACTGAAAATGTGGAGTACAGCAGGGTAATATAAAACTTTTCAGTTCGGTATGTAACTTAATTTCTCTTTTTCTATAATCAAGAAATCTGATAGTATTTATGTTAACTTTACTAATTTACTAACTCTGAACGATGTTGCATGCTGTTTACGCTACACTGAAACAACGACCTCAAAGAGATTAATGACTAATGCTTAGGAAGAAGCGGCGATATGCAATTCTTTTGTAATAAGTCAAAATCCTATCTTTGTTTTACATTTTATTCTGTCAGCTATACCGCCACGGGTGGCTGAGGTCGTTCAGGCATGGACTCGTGAGCGGGAGGTCTGGGGTTGGAATCCCGCCAGAACTGTCCTCCCTGACTGAGGTTTTTTTCAGATTTTCCTCAGTCCTCAAATGGCAAATGCCGGGGAGGTACCCTAAACTTAGGCCTGGAACGTTTCTTTCCTTAAAAAAATCCTTTCCCAATATATCGTTTCATTTCATGTATCACCAGTGTTCACCACCTGTGGTGCATCAGTAATAAGAAACGGGCGTTAAACTCAAACTCAAAAAAAAATTCTGTCAGCTACAATTTTTTTCAACGTGTTAAATACTAAAGAACGCCCTGTAGAACAGCTTGTATTAGGATCTATTACATGCTATTTACTCATTTTTGCCTGCACTTTTCTATAAGGATCTTGAAATATTACTACTGCTGTCAGAAGAGATGCCACGCCACCAATAATGCATTTTATAGCTTGATTCATAGCTTCCGTATTCCACTAAAGTTCCTTCCTTTTATAGTACATTCTCACCTGAAATGACCCTTTAGAACGACGGATAAACGGTAATGATACAGTGGTTATGATATCCAAATTGCCTTACGGAACGCTATTCAAATTCCTTCGCACATTAACAAAAGTGTAACGAAAAATAACTCACAAACATGGAGAAGCCGATAGTATCGCTTATAGCGAGTTAATACATGTAGAATTCACTTCTAGATTAAGACATTTCCATTGCTTGTAATGTAAAACTTCGATTATTTATGGTATACAAAGATATTATTATAAGCTAGAGTTGAACACTGTTGTATACAAATCTTGGCGATATCCATTGCTTGTAATGTAAAACTTCGATTACTTATGGTATACAAAGATATTATTATAAGCTAGAATTGAACAGAGTTGTATACAAGTCTTGGCGATTCTTTCCTTCTCAATGAAAAACAACTGACAACATCGCGCCATCTGTGTTTACGAGACAATATTGTTCAACTTTCCTCGCCGTGTCTGCTTCATCTGTTGATTTAAGAAGTTACGTGTAATATATTTTCATTATAAATTTAGAAAAATGAAAAATTCTTCCTTATTCACATAGAACCAGAATTTATTTAGACAGAAAGAAAGTTTGGTGCAGTTTGTTCTTGAGCAAGTAATAATTCTTCCAGATTAGTATGACTCAGTATAGGATTTGTTTCCCATTCATTATGATGAAAAACAATTTATTTTTTATTTGCACCTCGCATTTTTGTATTGCGGAAATCTTCAATATTATGTTTTGGGGATCAAGAAAAATAATTATTTTGGTTGAATACCCAATCAACCAGCAGTATCTAAAGTAACTCATTCTTTGAGTTAAGGAAATTCTTCAAGCACGGATAGACCGCCCTCTGCAAATTTAATTAGAGTCGTTACTATTATTATCTACTTTTATGAATTTTTAATCTTATATGTGATTGTAGAAGGTGTATGCCTTTATTTGATTTTAAAAATATTGAGAATACTTTCAGTAAGTCGAAACTACAAAAAACATACGGAAATATGGCCTATGCTGAAAGGATTAATCTAAAAACGCAATGTTAACAACCTGAACAAAGTATCGAGGGTGCCAAAAAAATATACACCCTTTCAGAGTAGATATCTATGTAATATATTTTAAAGTTGAACCGAAAAACAATAGTAATGTGTAGTATGATGTCCTGTAAACAGAAGTTACTCACATACATTTTGATAGCGTTGCTACGTGACAGGTAAATTAACAATGAACAAATGAAGCCAAGATTACCATATGATGTTCTGTAAACAGACATGACTCACATTACGTTATGCTAGCGTTGCTACAACAAAATAGACCCGAGATTATCTTTAAACAGCGGAAAGCAATTTTGAAGTGGTATTGGAAAACCGAGAATGTTGTTGAAGTTCAAAGGCAATGGAGACATGTGTACAGAACAGAACCGCCAAACGCGAGGAACAATTGCATACATTCGAGACAAATTTGAGACATGGTACCGTATGCAATGTTTACAAGGGCAGGTCTGGGAGACCTCGCACAGCAACAATCCCCGTTCACTGGATCCTAGGCACTATCTAAGGCACTGAATAGGACCAAGAAGTCCAATTGAGTTTCCAACGCGTTCTCCGGACCTAACTCCGTTGAACTTCTACATATGGGGAACTCTAAGGATGTAGAAAACCAGCTACACTGGCAACACTTCGGGAAGAAATTGAATCGGCATGTGCTGCAATCGCTTAGGACATTTTCGCAAACGTTACTCATTCGGTAGTTCAATGTGGTCAGAAGAGTATCGACGCCGATGTTGGGCATTTTGAGCAACTGTTGTAACTGTTGCAACTGTAAATGTCTAAGATGATTAGTGCTCCTCATTTTCTGTTTGTATGAATTCAGTTTTGTTCTGTTAACAAGTTTTTTCTTTGCTTGAATTGGTATACATTTTTGGCCTAAATATCTATATCAAAGAAAAATATGTATCTTATCTTTACTGCAGTAGAAATTGGAGAGGAATGCCTACACACTCTGTTCTTTGCTGACAGAAGAACTTTCTTTGTGAAGTTTTAAAACTATTTTAACGAAACTGGATGGTCAAATACAATTTTGTAAAAAGTATAAATTTATTGGTAGTCAAATTTAAAAAGATATACCTATGTGGACCAGGACGTACAATTTAGAATAGTGCAAGTTAAACAACCATTCAGAAAGTAATTTCTTTGGTCTACGAGTATTTAAGTAAACGTTTATATAAATTAGTAATAGTAGTAGTAGTATAGTAGTAATAGTAGTAGTAATAGTAGTGGTAGTAGTGGTAGTGGTAGTAGTAGTAGTAGTGGTAGTGGTAGCAGTAGTAGTAGTAATAGTAGTAGTGGTAGTGGTAGTAGTATTTATTTCTCATGCATCAAAATACAAATTGTTATAATAAAGTAAGAACATAATAAATAAGAAAAACTCATTAATTTTAATTATAATAAATAGGAACAGTCCTTTCGTCAAATTCAGAAGGCACTAACTCCAATCAAATTTATTCCAAATTGATTGGCTCAGTCCCCCAGTTTCCGATTCATCAGCAGCTATCACTGGAATATCCAGGAGATCGGGCTCATGTGCAACTAAAAGAAAAACACTAAAGATAATTTGTGCATTCAGTTTCATACAACACTAAAGCCTCCTCCCTTTTTAATTAAACCCATTCAGCTAAATTTCTATCCTTGAGAATTGTTTGTTTCTTAGGACCTTATACACACTAACATTGGTGTATAAGAATCCTGTTTAATTAATGCTAAATAAATAATCTCATTCCCTCCCCTACTCATTTCATCCTCCTTTCACTATCTAAGAAATCTATACCACTTCGCTCTCACCTTTCCTAAGTATTTGTACCCAAAACCATTTTTGTCTCGTCTTGCTTATGTATTTTCCCAGTCCTTTAATGTCTTCATCTGATTTTAAATTTAAAATTCTTCTGCCTTTCAATTTCTTTTCCACTTTCCCACTTTTGTAATAGGAACCGTTCCCTCCAAAACTTGGTTTGCTTACAGTCTAATGTGCAATGTCAAGTACTATCTGGTTCTTCTTACATAGGACATATCCCCTTAATATATCCGTTTTTAATCCTCTGAAGTATTACTCCTGTTCTAAGCCATGCCACATTCCTTCCCTTCTTGCCTTATCACAGATTTCAATGTATCATTCTCTTCCCCACACCTGTTTTTTTAGTTTATTATATAATTTAATATTTTTTTGGTTTTAAAATATACCCATATTTCCTGCTTTTCAATGTCCTCAATTCTTATTATTATCTCTTTCCAAAATCCATTCCCCAATCTTTCTCTCTCGTACCATATTCACCCCATGTCCGTTCTTGTAGGATATTTTGGATTTTAGATAACCAAGTTTCTCTCCCGTTGATTTTTCTTTGTGCTGCCAAACCGTGATTAATGACATTCTCCTCTTCTAATCTCTCTATTATATATTAGTATATCAATACTCTTTCTATGAGCTTTTGTAGCCCAATTTTCCTAGTTCCATTAGGGTAACCTCATTAGGTGAATATTATATAAAATATAATATGACACAGTTATGGGATAGAATGTTCGAAATGTATTCTTATAAAATATTTTATATTCTGCTAAGAATTAAATGAATGAAATTATAACACAAAAATGCAATATTCGATAAACGATAAAATTAAATGAACAATTTACACGATCCTGAAGATAAAGGGAATGAATGAAGAGAGATTGCCAAAAAGAGCAATTAAATGTCAGCCAACCAGAAACAAACAAAAAAATTAAGGAATTCCTAGAGCAACATAAAAAGATGGTATATAAATGGCAATGGAGGCTGAAGAACTGAAGAAAGAAGATTGGCTTAACCGAGAAGATGTGATGTCAATTGAAGATCCTCAGCAAGTT
The DNA here is from genome assembly GCA_030762175.1 of Metallyticus violacea. Taxonomy (NCBI): domain Eukaryota; kingdom Metazoa; phylum Arthropoda; class Insecta; order Mantodea; family Metallyticidae; genus Metallyticus; species Metallyticus violacea. The sequence goes on from CM060842.1 coordinate 76,629,115, forward strand.
CTTCCGAAGTTTTCCTTAAATGAGCACGGGAATTATTCTAGCGTCTTTCCTTTGTCGGCAGAATGAGTGCAATTAGGAATACTATACTTGTAATTTACATGCTCTCTTAACATTTCCCCGAATTTTGAAATAATTCATAATATGATATTCTTGCTTTATATATAATTGTAAAAGAGTTATAGCAACATTCTTACGAGTTATTCAACCGTTAATATATTTGAGACGGTCTTACAGTTTTAGTCATGTTTTAGTAAGAATTCGTCAACATTTTCATAAATACCCTTTCAAAAGTTTCTCACATTAGTTGTTCGGCTCACTTGTTTACAAAATTGATCTTCTTAATTGACATAGAGCTGGAGTCTCTGGCTCTGAAATAATGAATACCGGCTAGCGCAGATGATCTTAGTAAGAAAAGGTTTTGTTGTATGATTATTTTGATTGATTTATTTATGGACGCTCTTTAACATCTCAGGTCATCAGCGTCCATTCAACTCAGAACGTGAAACGATCGAAAAATTTTGCTCAGAGGCCTCTCTTTCAGACTTGAAGTTCTTTTTCGTGCCTTAAATGTACGACACGGGACCCACGGCTTTACTTCCATTCCGAAGGAAACCATACTTAGGATTTTTACGCCCGAAAAAATCCATCGGTCCTGGCCGGGTTCGAACCCGCGATCTTGGGTTTAGGAGGCAAGTATGGCAACCACTACACCACCAGGACCGACTGTTGTATGATGACATTAATCTACAGTGCATACTAAATGTATAAATTAAAATACAACTAGTACAACTGTAGTTAAAACCAGTCAAGTTGGTACTCCAGCGTTCCCTGAATTTAATCAAGGAATAAGACAAACTTATAGAATATCACAAATTTTCTAACTGTACAAATGAACGAGAGTATTAGTTTGTGCTCATGCCTGCATAAAAATAAATGGGACATGAATACACTGCTTTCATGTGATAAAGTTTTTAATAGCTAGAATGAAAGAGAATCACAAAAAATTAAATACTTTATGTGGATAATTTAAATTACGATCTTTAAAGGCTAAAGGCTATCTGTCATGATAAAATATATACAATAGTTTGATGAGGACATTACGATAATGAGTTTAATTGGATAGCAAAAAAAAAATCATTAAATTACTAACCCCTCTTAAATTCATTCGTAAATTAGGCTTTCAAGTCTACATCAAAGACACATTAGCTTACATTCCGTTTCAGCAAGTGCAAAATTGTTATTTGGAAACGAGGATTGAGTAACTTACAAATCAGATGTTAAATAATTAATAGCAGCGGAAATAAGATTACATCTTAGGCATAAACTGAATGTTGTCCTTATTACGATTGGGCATATTTATAAAATTACAGAAAAGCATGATAACATGGATTAGTCATTCATCATTTATAACTGCCAAACTCCTTAATGACTTACCAGCTAACAGAACAGAAATGACGTGAGGCCATTACAGACCGCTGAATACGGAGAGTTCAAGCCACGCGTGATCCGAGAAAGTAGACGAGAAGAAGCCGGTAGAGCGCGAAGTAAACAGCAACATTCTAGAGGCGTAAATTTTCTTCACTGCTGCATGAGAGCATAGGATTCCAGTCAATACTTTAGTGCAGATTGAGGTTTGCGCAATAGAGCACATGTTTGCGCGTACTCTTATGTTACCGGTCGTTGCTTTATAATTGGAAGTGTTAGAAGACGTGTTTGCTTGTGTACTTCTTTCGAATTACGTTTAAAATGCGTGTGCTCTGACAACAGCCAGATTTCGAGGACTTTGCACAGTGATTCGACATCAGTGCAGAAACTATATGTCCCCAACTTCATCAGCCAGGAAAAAGGGAAGACGGTTCCCTATTGCTCACAAGTCGACACGAACTGACGTCTGTTTTGCATGGTTGTCACGTCAGAGAAGAATAAGAAGTGGATCCCCTTCAAAACTCCAAGATATTGTTGTCATTGTTGACAGCCCATGAATCTATCTCCAAACAACCAAAAGAAGGTTATGCTCTGTGTTTGGTTGACTGTGCATCGTGAACTGCTTTCAGCCGGCCAAATAATAGCTCCATAATATACTCTAACCGCTAACCAGCTGTAATGCGTCCATGAAAAGCTGAAAACTAAGGCGTTGCACTATTAAGAAAAAAGTAATATACTTTTAATGCAAAATCATATACAACTAAGGTGGTTCATAAAAATTTATTGGGAGACGTGCCCACTATATTCTCCAGACATTGCACCGTCAGGTTATCATCATTTCCTTTCTTTGAATAATCATCTCCGGGGATAGCAGTTCTGAACATTTGCCGATCTGGGAACTGCACTGGGTGGATTTTTACTATCATAATGGAGTTCATAGTTTTCAATTACGTTGGCAGAAAGTACTGGATAATCAGGATGAATATAGTTAATACAAAAAAAAAAACATTATTTTGTTCAAAATATTATATTTTGAAAGATGTGTTCTGAAATTGATAGAACTCTTTTGGGTATCTTATTATGTAAGCGTAATTTATAAGGTGTTGCAAAAGTGAAAGAACAGGTCAGTGAATAATTTTTTCTCATAATCGTTCTCATAATCATTCATTCTATGCGAACCAATTTATTTGTCTAGAAGGAGATTTATTTTTCATGAAATGAGTGACATACCTAAAGAAATTTTGTCTAAATTCAAGCACATAGAAACACAATTGCTACCAGTACGAGAAACAATAGACATTGTTCAAAGAATGGTGAGCATTAAGTGCTATAAATGTTGCAATTGAAGATGTGATTCTGACTGTTTGCAAGAAAAGTCAAGTTTATTGAAATATTCAGTGATAAATCATCACTGTATCTGAATGAAAATATTGATATCGAGAATTTTTGCAATTTTTGCATATGTCAAAAGTTTTTTGTTCTTACAAGTGATTTCAATTATATAAATATGTAAAATGATGTAATATATTTTTTCAGATCAATTCTATTAAACAAAGATATCAAACAAAAATGAAACACTTATAACTTTGTAGACCAAGTGATAAAATACCAACGAAAATGGATGAATCACTCAGAATGAATGAACAGCGATAGATTTCCGAAACAAATTTTCAATTGCAGAGTTAAGGAAAGGCGTGATAGGGACCGTCACAGAAAAGACAGGAGGGAACAGTTTCCTTGAAAACAGAGCGTCAAATATGACTAACCCTTGAAGGGGTCGATGATGAACTTACTGGGTTGTATTTGTTGTTGTACAATCATGGATTCTTTTTGACAACTTTAGGAGCTTGGCCTGCTTGCGGGAATCAAACTGGTGATTTATGTCATTTGAATATTTTGATTATCAGACTTATATTGATACATGTTTAACGTGGTATAACTTGAACTGTTGTAAAATGTTTTTCAATAATTTTGTAAAACATGCTCTGTAAAGGAGATTTTTTCTGATTATTCGGCAAATAAACAAATAAAAAATCAGGATAAAGAGAAGATGGAGGACTGTTAGCTTGGAGGATCTTGAGGTATATATTTTTTCTGTAAATGTGAGTTTTCTTTTGTTTTTTGTATTCAATTGCATTTTATGAAAAAATGCATTTTTCACGCAAATACCCCATTACATAACAAATATTGAGGAGAGAAATTTGAAATACTTACCAGCAATTTTTAGCAAAGTAATAACTATTTTAATAAAACGTTTGAAGCTATAATACACATTAATTTTTAAAAAGAAAACACCCAAATTTTCAAAGCAAAAATAGTGCAGTTCTTTTTTAAAAAATGTAACTTTCTTATTATTTAATGTAACTTCTTTTTCCTTCAATCACGTGGAAAAACAGTTCATAAATACACCATGCACAAATTAGCTATCTTTGATAGTTTCTGAGACAATGGGAAATGAATTTGCTAAGTAAACATTAACAGCAACAGGAATTTCGACTCCCCCGTAAGTTCAAAAAATTTCGGAATGTTAGTCTCTTCAAAGCAACCATTGTAGAGAGAGTGCACTAAAATTAAAATTTATGTGAAGATGTCCATGGCATCTGATGACAAATCTAAATGTGTCTTTAAAAGAAAGTTTTAATTATCGCATTCTCCACCTGACAGTGGTCCTCTCCAACACAAAATTTGATGCGCTAAGCACATACATGTGCATGTCATGCTCCTTTTGTCGGCGGCGATTAATCCGTCCACAAGTGCCCGTGAAGGAGATCGCCATAACGACCCCAGCAGTGGTTACATTAAAGCGATTTCTACCGTCGTTCTCTTCACACTTGCACGTTCTCCTGGAAACGCTATCACGTTATTCCGGCGGCGGCAGGGAGAGAAAAGGGCGCTCGTTTGTGGAGTCAATCTCCCCTTGCCTTCAAATTAACCGTACCAAACTGCCGCATAAAGGTTTCCCGCCTCACCCGATTACAGGTCGTCTCGCTCAAGATAAAACCACAACGGATCCCACCTTTTGCTAGAGACATAGCGCTCCCCAACCTCAGCAGTATTCTCGGTCTTCTATGTGCTTTTGACGTTCTAGAACTTGCTTATAATTTTTCATGAATAGTGTTACTTTTCTGTTAAAACATTTTATTAGCACCTTGGAGAGATTCTAACTCTCATTTAATTTAAATATGAACTGTAGGAGTAAAAACGGAATTCATCCATAATCTTCTGAGAAAAAGATTTGATTTCATTTTTGGATTGGATGATCCCTCTGGTCTTTCAAATCTCATGTGACTTTTGGGTTACGAGTCTGCTTACGAAGTGTTCAATTATTCTTCGCAAGGACTTTCTAGTTATTACTGACTTACTAGTTATTACTAAAGTTTCCTCTTTAGCCATGAAAACCATGTTTCCTGTTTGACTGTTATGTATGAAGTCTGTTGCTGTATCCTGCTAGCATAAATAAGCTGAAGAAGAGGATAAAAGGGGTCATTCCTAAAGTCTTGTCTTTCATAAAAGACAGAGAGTTCGGTTTTAGGTATTTCCTTGTTCAACAGAAGGTAGTTTTTAACCGCCCGTTCAAGGATGTCTTCTGGAAATTTCTTAGAGTATTCTTGGCAGAATCCAGAAATGTTACAGCGTCAAGATGACTCAATTTCTAAAAAATGAAGTGCTTCTGTTGTAATGCAATCATATAATTAAATTATATCCGCTATCCTACTTAATTCAATTCGTCTATGCTTCCTCCCACTTTCTATTTCTTCTGTTGTAATCTCTTTCGCTTTATTCCAACTTTCTTGCACTATATTGATAAAAATCGCAACTTTCATGGTGCCAGTTTGACTGCAAAGAATATCAACATAGGGTATATTGTAACCATAACATACGTTCATAGATTGTCTTCTTAATTATGAAGAAGGGCTTAAGCTTAAGTTTTAACAGTGTTTAACGCCTTTTTAATTACTGAGGCATCACAGGCGGTGAACACTGATGATACATGCAATATTAAATTGGGAAATTATTTTTTTTAAAGGAAGGAAGCGTTCTAGCCTAAGTTTAGGGTACCGCCCCCTGGTGGGAATTGACCGCCCGCTCACGAGTCCGTACCTTAACGACCTCGGCTGCCCGGGGCGGCCTTGAGCTTCGTTTTTTCTTTGATTAGTGTTTTACGCCCGTTTTTACTACTGAGGCACCACAGGCGGTGACACTGATGATACATGAGATGATATGATATATTGGGAAAGGATTTTTTTTTAAATGAAGGAAACTTTCCAGGCCTAAGTTTAGGGTACCTCCCCGGCATTTGCCATTTATGAGAACTGAGGAAATCCTGAAAAAACCTCAGTCGGGGAGGATGGTCCTGACGGGATTCGGACCCTAGACCTTCCGCTCACGAGTCCGCGCCTTAACGACCTCGGTCACCCGTGGCGGTCTTGAGCTTCATGAAAAGTACTCTTGGAATAGGATTTGTCTAGCTTAGAAAAACAATAGTCCTAAAATTTCATATTGCGAATTGACAGTTTTCGGTTTGAATTCCTCCAACTGACAGAATTCATTTTTACACCGCAATGGCACAATACACGTTGTGGTGAACGTGAGCAAAGTTATGGAAATGCACAAAGATTGTAAAAGAAAGTACTCCTGCCAATTTTTTTTCTAAATTAATGAACACTAAGGCCATTTGCTCAGGAACGTCTAGAGCATTGTCTGCTATGAGAGCTATAAAATCTGTTGATAAGGTTCCTCCCTTATTTGTCACGACATTCCAACAGTTTGTTCTATATGTCCTCTATGTAGCCCTTGGCAGCAGTATCCGTGCTACTATGAAAAATGCCGGGATTTTGAGTGTTGTTTCATTACGCTAGCTCAAAAACACAGCAATATTTTATGCAATATACAATTATAGGTAAGATTCTTTTTCTCTTCCTGTTCAGTATGCTTCTCTACTGATTCCTGACATGCTCGACTAAGCCTAATTGCAAAGTTTAGGCTAACTAGGGCACTGAAGTCGGTGACATTATTAATATGCTTCTTACTTAGTGAAATTTTCTAGCATATTCATGAATGTGCCCGAGATCCTTTCCGTTCACCCTTTGACCAGAAATCCACATTCCCAAATATAAGCAAAGAACACAAAAATAAGACATTTCGATTGTCACATTCATACATTCCCATAGATATTTTCATGAATCTCGCGTTTAAATTGTTTGTAATAACGAGATTTAGTACCGATAGCATGCTGAATGTTTAGATCTGATTCTCAACCTCAACCATTTATTCCTGTTTTTAGATTATAGTTGTCTGTTCAATAAAAATCTACAGAATTAATTTCAAATTAACTGCTTTTACTATTGCATTTCACAAGTATTTATTACACTGTTTTCACTAATGTATTTACAAGGATCCTCAATTATTATTACACTGCGCGCACTAATATGTTTACCGGGCTTTCCTTGTTACACAATGCACATTCACTACCCCCTACTATGTCGGTCCTGGAGAAACAAGATTTACCAGCCGTTTCACGCCCTGAATTGAATGAGACGCTGATGACCTGAGATATTAAGGAGCGTCCATAAACAAACAAACAAACAAACGAAATCAACAACTACCGCCTACCGGCGTTGATGTGATAAGCGCGCTCAGCAAACTAATATGCTGAAAGCTAATCGTCTTTAGACCCAAACAGCATTAACTTCCGATAGGGTATCGCTGTGGGCTGAAGACGCAAGAGGCAAATGACAATCTCCGTGCTCAGCTTTCAACAGCACGGTTACTAATTACCAGAGCCGGAAAGTTCAGGCATTTGTTTTGTTTAAAATAAACAGGCAACACGCTTAAATACTGAAAATAGGCAGTAATACAATTAAAACAGGAATCTGTTTAAAGTGAAAACAGAGAGTAATATCACTCATTATAAATGAAAACAAGTATTTAATATACTTAATAATTTATTTATCACACAATTAAAATAATTAAGCTTACTTTTCTGGTTGCAAGCAATAAGATGATTTTTCGAGGTATAAAATATCATAGTCAGCCGCCTGTCAGAGAACAATTTTCATCAGGGGAAAAAGAACGTTCTACCTCCACTGAAGTGATTGGAGCATATTTAAAACAAACTATTTCGGAAGGACTGTTACCAGTTACAACAAAACATTCACCTCTCAGGACATCGTAGAAATGTTGATCAAGACAAAGTAAAGTAGCTGTGAATAGTCCTGGCAAATGATCAAAAGATGCGCCGTACTTTCTGGTTTCATTTTCTGTTTATGCATTTATAGGGGGGATTAGGTTAGTATCTCTCTTACTTCCGTACTGAACACATTGTAGGGACGGTTTATTGTACAGCAATATCGATCTCATCTTTCTCGCTTACAATTGTTTATTACATTCATGCAGCTGAGAAGTTACCCTCACTATAAATTTTCTGGAATTGTCTCGCGCAGATCGATACAATGTCATTCTTCAGGAATATTCATAACTAGTATTTGATTCAATTTTTTTGTAACCACAGGATTCCAGGTTTACGTGTAATTATTGGAACATCTTTTCTCTTAGTGTGTTTTTCCCGGATAATTCCAATTCATTTTACATCAAACCACCATTTTGGGTTTGAAGCAGTACTTCCCTCATCCTCTCTATTTTCTGGTATTCGTTTGCCCGAGGTAACCGTGCGTTCCTTTCACTAAGGAAGTTTGTGCTATTTAAAGAGCTTAAGTGAATGGGTTGAGGAGAAAGGTTTTGACTGCTTGGAAAGAAATAAATGTATTATAAGGTTCTGAATACGAGATGAATATGCCATTTAATTGTTATAACTTTTTTCACTTCCTTAAATTGAAATTGTTATGCATAAACAATCGCAGAAAAATCCTTAACGATCCAAAAATAGACAGTCTACGTATTAAAGTGTCTAAAATATAATACATTTTGGCTTAAGTTAATTCCTTTGAATTTCTATTTTTCCAAAAGTTTGCCAGAAGCCTAAATCAAGAAACAAAAGAAACTATAGAAGATAGAAGTTATAAAACTGTACCTAAGTACCTACAGTATCATGTAAAAGTTGTACTTCATATACTATCCAATTAGCGAGCATTTTATTTTACAAATCTTACAAATTTAATCCTTTAAAAGCTTAAAAACATACTGGTAATAAAATAATAATAATAATAATAATAATAATAATAATAATAAATTTGCTTGTATCGAATCATGATAAATTTAAATGTTAAGAGTTTATTGTTCTTTATTATTCATGTAACTTAATTGTTTTGTATAATATAGCAACGAAATATCTGGAAAATTAAGTATCGTGATGGAATATTTTGGACAATGTCGACTTATAAATATTTTTGCTACTTGTCAGCACTAATCTTAATTAGCCTTTCAGTGTTAATGGGCTATTTATCATACACGAGGGAAATTTTTCATTTATTTTATCACATAAGAAACGTAAAATAATGAGAGATTTACTCCGTGCTTTCGTCCATCATGCCATTTTCTGATGTTCAGTTTATTCTAAATGAAATAGAAATAAATACAAACATTTTATTATATAAAACGCATTAAGTATTAATGGATAGACATTTTTTCTAAGTTTATATTAGTACTTGTGGCTTCATACGCTTGGTTGCTCTGAGGCGCTATCAAAACCATTGCTGTTGGCATATGACAAAAACTTGTCTATCGCTTGTACATGTGCTTTTCGTTTGTCGCAATTAACATTTTAAAATATTTGTAATATTTGCTTACTAACGGGGATCTCTGAAATTATATAACCCACTAAAATGATTGGGGAAGCGAAAGATACATTGAAACCTGTTATAAAGCTGGAAGGGAAGGACGAGCATGGTTTAGAACAGGAGTAATATATTTAAGTGGGAAAAGCAATGGATATGTTAAGAGCAATGTCCAATATGTGATAGGACTTGACATTGTATTTTAGGATGTAAGAAAATCAAGTTTTAGAGAGAGCAGTTTCTTTTACAAAAATGGGAAAACTTACCAAATGAAATAAGAGGCAGAAGAATTTTAAATCTAAAATCAGAAGAAAATATAAAGAAATTTGGAAAATACACAGGCAAGGCAAGACAAAAAATGGCAATGAAAAGTGGGCAAGACAAATAGGAAAAACAATGTCAACAATGACACTATCTAGGAGTGAATATATATTCCCATTGTTAATTGTAAAGAAGTACGAAAGGAATGCAGCTCCATAAATTGAGGGTAATTAATTGGGAAATATAAATGTTTTAACAGTAGTAAGTCTACATGTATTGAGAATATGGATATATACTTCAATTTTCACATGTTTCCTTGTTTGTGAAAACTTCATGAAATTGGCTCTATTTGTACGTTAAAAACATTTTATTTGCATATAAATTGGAAATTGGAAGAAACAAATTCATCCATACTAACGGGGAGTGTTTTTCTATATATTTGTATCTTAAATATTTTTATATAATGAATTTGTCTTTATAACAAATATGTAAATAGTTTCTGTATGGACCATTCAGGAAGGAATCTAGAATATAAAATTAATTTGAAAGTACCAGCCAAAAGAAATGATTGAACAGTAGTTTAAAATTAATTTATAAAAGAATTATGTCAGGCAACAATATTCAGAAATGTGCATTGTTTGAAGATGATGTTTCGTCCTTAGACTACTAAAGTTGTCAACATACGTATAACGTTTAGCATTCCTTGGGGCTGTTTAGATGTTCGGAACAATAAATAAAATGAATTTGTGAAGGGAGAAGCCTGAACTACTCTATGGCTGAACTTATATGGTATTCGCCTTTAGGAATCGCTCCGAAAAGTAATCCAAACAAAAAACTACAGGATAAGCAAACAAACTGCATGGAAATTGTCACTATTTCGTTCTATTGCACTGTGAATCAGATAATGCATGAAGATATACATTGGACTTGTTTCTGTTCAGGGAAAAAACCTAGTTACTTCGCTTTGTGTAGTGGTAGACAAATGTTTGCGAATCTATTCATGCAAATTATATACTTACTAGCTCAACTCTTCCACTTAACGAGAGACAGACTGGGATAAATCACTGCTCTTTAAAGCCTTTTACAGCAGTACAAATAATGATCTACAACCGTCTGGAGGAAACTTTAAAAAATATTCTCGTTTTATGGAACAAATTAATTTTTGTTCTTATCAATGCCGATAGACTAGTTTTCAGACGAGATTTTGAAGAGGCATTCATCAACGAACTTCTTTGTGATGTGTATATAAAAAACTTGTTGACTGGATCGCTGCCCAAACGGAGTTATTTTTTACTTCTAGATAGCCGACTTTTCGGAAAGGGTTCTCGGACTCTCCAAAGGAACGTCAAACTGTGGGGTCATAAGGAAGTTGGGTTACTTTGAAAATACGTTTAATAGTAAAACAGGTGCGGTGAAACACTGACTTACACTAATGTAGGGAGACCGGTCCACACTTCGCGCTATGGACACACTAGGTGCTATGGACACGAGATGCAAAATACAACACCAACATTTTGAACTGCAGAGGTGGAAAGAGAATTCAGAGGAATTGGAATGATTTCAATGTGGCAACAAGGCAATGCAAATAAAAGAAATGAATAGAAGAAGTTAGAACAAGGCTAGATGCTATCAGCAGGCAGGAAATCGAGGCAGAATGTAACACGAAAGTCTCTAAACCGGGAAGTTGGAAAGTTGGAATTCTTTATATATATATATATATATATATATATATAAAAGATAATTCTGGTAGGAGAATTTACCCATTTTGTGGAGGGGAGGAGGAATGAGTACACGTCTGGGAAAACCTTAGGAAAAAGCTGTTTCCTGAAAACTTTTTAAATGGTTGAATATGGGCATTTTCCTAGTCAAAGTGCACGAAGCTAGAAACAATTTATTTTTTGGTTAGAACCCCAAAACTAGTGTAATTATAAATTACGCTATAATTATAGTATGATTCTATTTACATATTGGTAAATATCGTTCTTCCCATTTTATGTTTATTTTTTATTAATATTGTAATTTTTGTATTATTATTTGTTCATCTTTTTAATTGTATATCATACCTTAAGACTTTTTAATAGTGTTTAACGCCCATTTTAACTACTGAGGCATCACAGGTGGTTACTGAAGTATGTGTGGTCTACGACCCATGCATAAAACATATTTGTAATGTGTATATAGAATTTTATAATAGCAAAGAACTACTACTACTTTTAGATTTAGTAGCTGTGTCTGGCTAAAAATACAAAGTTCATATAAAATTCTCTATATTTCATTTGATTGACCCTTGTAAACTTTAATAAGTAGATATATTTTTAAAAACAGGTGAATATAATGGCAAGAAAAATTAAATTGACCGTCACAAAAAAAAAAAAAATAATAAAAATAAAATAAAATAAAAAATGGATATCGAGTTTATGCCATTGAAATCATTTCTTCATGTTGCCCATTTTCTTTTAAATGATAACTGTTTTAAATATTTGTTTATAGTAAATAGTTTTGATACATTTTAATTAAATAATTCCGATTTATTATACAAAATGGACAATTAGCATTTAACAAATCGCTGCTTTTCTTCAACAAATCATTTTATAACAATTAACATCTGCAGGAATTGCCACAAAAAAGTGTTAAAACTGGGTGACTGAATTAATTTAAAATGTTAAAAATCTTTGTATTTAAGATAATGTTATGGCAGATTTTGAAAGAAAATTTTACCTATCTCTCTGCACATTTTGAAGTAAGAAACTCCATCTCTTAGTTTGTTCTTATTGTTGTAAATTAAAATATGTACTATTTCAGATAAACTACAGAAACATTATGTGTTTACCTTCACTTCTGTGACGTATTTGGTCTCTACTAGCTATAGGTAGATGACAAGATGTAGAGAAGCTATTTTACTACTAGAATACAAAACTGCTCAAATAAGAAGGTTAGGTTCTATAGGATTTATGACACCAATGTCATGTATATTGATATTATATTGATGCAATCCTTGAAGAGTATTTGAAGAAGAAAAGCAAAAACAAGAAGAAGTGGCGATGACGTTGACGAGGGTGCCTAATGGTAGTTTTCAGTTACGAACGTACCAAAAAGAGATCGAAGCAAACAGCAAACTGGTATTCTGGCTTTGGTTGTTGGATCCCATGGGCGTAATCCAAGAATAGCCAGCAAAGAGGCCACAGTAGGATAGTCGGATGGACGGACGGATGGACCGAGCAATTCCGAGAGAGATTGTTGTTGTTGTCACTCCAGGGAGATGCTGCTTGGGAGACCAACAGAGGGAAGGTTTCCTGATCCGATTTTACCCCGGGTAGACTTGACAAATGACGCGAGCGTCATGACTAATTAAGCGATACCACCACATCCACTCCGAAATAATCGCGCAGGGATGCCAACCCAGCGGGAGGAAAACAAGCTGAGGGTTTCACTTCCTTTCCCTGTTTTCGTTATTGCTCATTGGTGAAGCTTTTTCCCAAACGGGATCTGGTTTAATAAGCTACTAAGCGGGGAGAATTTAAATCTTCAACTTTAAAATACATTGCCCAATTAGACTGAATGAATGAAATTGTAAAAATAAACAGAAAATACTCTGACGTAGCTAGGGGAAATGTTCTAAATATATTCTATCTCGGAGTATTTGATCTCTGCGACATTTAGTTGGGGTGATATATCTCACAGGAGACTCCCAAAAGTAAGTTTACTAGAAATATTTCTCATCATTGTATGCCTTACGTAACACACTATGCACTGTGTATTTCACTTAAAACTTTATTTTTCAACGCAATTAAGGTTTTTTTTTTTTTTTTTTTCAAAGATGGTGTTAATTTTGATGTCACTCTTGTAAAATGCACTGTACTGGCAGTTGAGCCATCTGGTTTGACCTCTTCATCACTTTGAAATCTATGCCTACCGAGATCTAGAAAGAAGTGGAAATCATCTGTGGTTCAAAATTCTGAGCATACTTTGGACGACTCAGCTCACTTTCTCCATAGACTTCCAACAGTTGGTGAATTTCATCTGCAAACACACATTCTTCGCGTTCAGGAATTGAATAACAGCACAAACCCGTGCTTCAGTCAATTGCTCTATCTTCAACTGACATTTGTCATCAAGATACTACCAAATAAACATTCCTCTAGATTGTCAATCAGCCTAGCCTCCAGATACTAATGACTATGTTTTATAAACTTACAAAACACTACTAGGGTGTTCTAGAAGTTCTCGGTCTGACTCTGAGATGTCTTGAAAATTACCGCATTACTTTGATAGCTGTTCAGTATCATCCTTTAGATGGAGCACTGTAAAGTTTCACACGCCTACTTGTTTGATTGTGTAAACAAACTAGTGTAGGCATTTTCTACAAGAATAAAACTGAAATAAGGGCTGTGAAAAAGTACCTCGTTTTGAAGGGTTTAACCCCAATAGAAATACAAAAGGAGTTTGATTCCATATTTCTTCGTTTTAGAGTGTTAAAAAGTGGGCTGCTGAATTTAAGAGTGGACGTACGTCCATTCAAGATGATGAGCTCTCAGGGCGTCCCAAAACTGCTACGACCTGCGAATTTGCGACAAAAATTTACAATGCCATACTCGATGATAGCCGATTGAAGGTATGCGAGTTGGTTGACATTACAAACAACTGGAAAGGCCGTGTCCATTACATTTTACATGAAGTTTTGGGTATTGAGAAATTTTTCCGCTCGAGGAACCGCGCTCGTTAACGTGTACCAAGCACGTATTCGAGTGAACATTTCGCAACAGTTTAAATGTAATTCCAGTTTCTACTACGTTTCATAACAGGAGATGAAAGGATACACGCCAGAGACGAAGGAGAAGTCCAAATAGTGGGTGGGTACGGCGAGAGTGTACCAAAGAAAGTAAAACGGTTCCATCTGCAGGAAAAGCCATGGCTATGGTTTTCTGGGATCATCACGATGTGGTGTTCATAGTCTACCTCCAGAAGGGCAGAACCATTACCGGCGACTGTTACGCTTCCCTACTGGACCGACTGAAAGATGCTATTCAGGCTATACGCCCTATCTTAGTTAATTTCATCACGATAATGTGCCTTCTCACACGTCTGCGATTGTTGCTGCAAAACTGCATGACCTTCGATTCCAAGTGCTTCCACATCCATCGTATTCTCCAGATTTGGCTGCCAGCAATTACTTTTTGTTTCCAAACCTGAAGAAATGGCTATGTGGAAGGAGATTCACGTCAAGTGATGAGGTTGAAGCTGAGACAGACGCTTATTTTTCACAGTTGAACAAATCTAATTTTACTGAGGTTATAAGAAAGTTGTAAAATTGTTGGAATAAAGGTATTGATTTACAAGGTGGCTATATTGAAAATAATATGTTTTCTTAAACATTCTGTTTTATTTGTCGAGCCGAGAACTTTTAGAACGCCCCTCGTATGCCCAATATACAAAAACAACAGTTGAATATCTTATATATCACATTCTATAGATAAAAAATAAAATGTCATTTGATTGTATGTTTTTAAGTCGGTAGCTTCTACCGGATTCACATAACCAGCTGACTGTGAAGCATAGGAGTAAACAACTCCTTATGAATAACAGACTACTTGTTCTTTATAAACTCTCAGTTTTCCAACATAATCCGAGATTATCAATCAGAATCCTATATAATCTGTTATCCTCCGCGTTTATATAGTGAGATTATTTTAATTACGGATCCGCAGAGATAGTCTGCGAACTGGGAAAAGCCAATCGTCAATTTTGTACAATGTATGTGCAGGTAGCAGTTTTTAGTTTGAAGGAGACTTTTTCAGTGAGGGGTTGCGGCGATTTACCTCTTTTTTCCTGTTGCGACGGCCGCAATAAGCAATAAGCGCTCAGGCGGCCCGATCTCTAATAATCTCACTGTATTTTTTACCGTCTAAAGAAATTTATATTCTATTACTAGAGAAATTCGTTTTATAGAGTGTTGAAAGATACATTTTTTAAGGAATATGTTATCCAGTATATCGCCCCTATATTTCAATATTTCTGGCAGTTATCCGTTGACATAAATTCTGTACAAATTTCCTACTTAAAAAATGTAATGTGACTTTTCATCTAGAGAATGTTTTTCCAAGATTATTCGGATATTATTTTGGCATATTTGCTTATTCCTGTACGAATGAATATTTATTTCAGCAAACAACATTACAATTAAATTTACACAAAGAAACAAAATATCTAAGAAGTTTGTAATGCCATAACTAAGGTTCTCCCACATTTTAACCACCATGTATATGTATGGTATAGGGTTCTAAAATATATTACCATTTTCGTGTACTCTCAAGGTCCCTCCTTATACTTCTCCCCTTATTCCTTACTCTCTTAAGAATTCCTCAATTTTCTTTATTTTCCCTACCCTCATATCTGTCAACATTTTAATTGTCACTATATCATCTTGCAATTTGTCTCGTTTTTCATCCTAGATACTATCTCTCCACCTTTTTTATCATTTCATATTCTATTAGACAATGGAACACACTATCCCCTTTGTCATACATAATACATCGATTTTTACAATTTTTTCTTAATCCTTTAAGAAATAATATCCCTGTACGCATCCATGTAGGACTATTCTTCCGAATTGATCGCAATTGTCTATAATTCCCCCGTTCCTATTTTTGTAAATCCTTGATATAAATTAAAGGACTTTTATCCTCAAATCTCTGTCTTCTCTATATCTTCATCACCATGGGTGGCTGAGGTCGTTAAGGCGCGGACTCGTGAGCGAAAGGTCTGGGGTTCGAATCCCGCCAGGACCGTCCCTCCTGACTGAGGTTTTTTCCAGGTTTTCCTCAGTCCTCATAAATGGCAAATGCCGGGAAGATACCCGGAACTTAGGCCTGGAACGATTCCTTAAAATAAATCCTTTCCCAATATATCATTTCATGTATCATCAGCATCCATCGCCTGTGGTGCCTCTGTAGCAAAAACGGTCGTTAAACACTATTCACTCACTCATTCTCTATATCTTCTTCTCTCTGTCTCACTTCTCTCTAAAATCTACTGACGTTACTTTCACCCAGTCGCCATACATTTCTCATTCCACTTTCTTCTAATAGTTTGCCCACCTCCCCAAAGCAACTCTCTTCTCGGTACATCTCCTTAGTATTTACGACATTCTTTTATACATTGTCATTACCTAATTTTAATCATCTGTATCAATATTTCAAGATTCTCTCCACTATTCATTCCTATTCTTCCTAGTTCTGCCCAACTCACCCCCTGCGAATTTTGTGCTAGCCCCAGAACTTCTTCTATACAAAACATTCTATGTACTACATCAACCTTTTCCCACCCCTTTCACACTCCCCAAATTTCTGCTGCTGACGTCATGTCTCATATAGTCTTTCTAACCATTTTATTGGCAATGTGGGAACTTTTACAAACATATTCTGACAGCTTTCGTAGATAACTGAACTTTTACTTTTGCACATATGGGTTGCACCTCCCATCTTCGGTTACTTATAAATCTCACCCCTAAATAATCATATTCTTTCACTGTTGAGTCTCCATTTATAAACATTTCTCATCTTTCCTTAATTTTGATTCTTTTTTAAATACAATTATCTTTCATTTTTTATCTTTAGCCTCCATTCTGTACAAAATCTAGTAATTTTATTAACGGCATGCTGTAATCATATCACGGTTACTGCCCCTGTTGTGAGATCGTCAGCGGAACTAATTCTGATACTTCCTGCTGTTGTTGTACTCCACATTGTCCTCATGCACACTTCATCCTATCCACTTGTTACACAGATGAATGGATTGAGGTCTTCGTCAACACCTATAGTCGCTATACAAATTTTTACTACTTTGCCTATTCGAGTCGAAACCCTAACCTTAAATGGCCTGAATGGGAACTCTGAGACATTTATTGCAGTCATTTATTGTTTTTAAAGAGAATGCTTTAAGAAGTAGTATAATTGCATACATTAAATTTAAAAATTTGTTTGCAGTAAGCTGTAGATTTTCATTTTCTTACAAAATGCTTAGAAAATTACACTTTTGAATACCCATGGAGCAGTTTTTCGAGAAGCAACTGTAAGAGATGTTTAAAAGCTTTATATTAGAAACAAAGTAATACACTTTATCATTTTAAAATAATATTTTGCATTCCGAAATCTCATCTATAACTGCTCTTTTGGATATTTGTGTTGGGAAATACAGGCGCCATGAAGTAGTTCTAATTTTTTAAAAATATTTTTAACAGTGTTTAACGCCCGTTTTTACTATTGAGGCACCATAGGCGGTGGACACTGATGATACATGAAATGATATATTGGGAAAGGATTTTTTTTAAGGAAGGAAACGCTCTAGACCTAAGTTTAGTGTACCTCCCCGGCATTTACCATTTATGGGTAAAACGTGGAAAAAAACTCAGTCAAGGAGGACGGTCCTGCAGGGAATCGAACCCCAGACCTCCCGTTCACGAGTCCGCGCCTTAACGATCTCGGCCACCCGTGGCGGTAAGTAGTTCTAAGAGCAAATTTAAGCACTCCATTCAGAATATCGTTCATTTCTGAGATTAGTGTAAATTTACAGTTTGATGCTAGACAATTTTTGTAAAAATATTATAAAAATTAGCAATGCTTACTAAGACAAGCAAAGTATCGCGTTTCACGCGTCTTTCGTTGAATACTGTTGCCCAATATATAGTAATAATGGACCCCATTTTGTCATTGCAAAAATTATCACCAAACAGCTGCTACTACATTATATTGCTTTATTATTCTTGTTGATTTCACCTCATATACTTTTTATTTAACCAAATTCTAAGGCCATAAGGACGGAAATATTGAATATTTGCTTATATTATTAACTGAGGGTAATAAAAACAAGTAATGAAGAAACATAGTGGGGAAGTAACAATAGAAGCAGAAGATACGGTCGCACATTTCACAAACAAGTAGAGCAGTTATCCGGCGTGACATCGTTTCTGAA
>CM060842.1:76652500-76662500 GCA_030762175.1 Metallyticus violacea
TAGTAGTAGTGGCAGTGGTAGTAGTAGTAGTAGTAGAGTAGCAGTAGTGGCAGTAGTAGTAGTAGTTGAGTAGCAGTAGTGGCAGTAGTAGTAGTAGCAGCAGCAGTAGTAGTAGTAGTAGTTGAGTAGCAGTAGTGGCAGTAGTAGTAGTAGTAGCAGTTGTAATGGTAGTAGTAGTAGTAGTAGTAGCAGTAGTAGTAGTAGTAGTAGCAGTAGCAGTAGTAGAAGTAGTAGTAGTAGTAGTAGTAGTAGTAGTAGTAGAATTGTAATAGTAGTACAGTAGTGGCATTAGTAGTAGTAGTAGTAGCAGTAGTAATGGTAGTAGTAGTAGTAGTAGTAGTAGTAGTAGTAGTAGTATCAGTAGCAGTAGTAGTAGTAGTAGTAGTAGCAGTAGTACAGTAGTAGTAGTAGTAGTAGTAGTAGTAGTAGTAGTAGTAGTAGTAGAATTGTAATAGTAGTACAGTAGTGGCAGTAGTAATGGTAGTAGTAGTGGCAGTAGTAATGGTAGTAGTAGTAGTAGTAGTAGTGGTAGTAGTAGTAGTAGAATTGTAATAGTAGTACAGTAGTGGCAGTAGTAATGGTAGTAGTAGTAGCAGTAGTAATGGTAGTAGTAGTAGTAGTAGTAGTAGTAGTAGTAGTTGAGTAGTAGTAGTGGCATATAGTAGTAGTAGTAGTAGTAGTAGTAGTAGTAGTAGTAGTAGTAGAATTGTAATAGTAGTACAGTAGTAGTAGTAGTAGAGTAGATATAGTACTAGTAGAGTTTTAGTAATAGTAGTAGAGTAGATATAGTAGTAGTGGTAATAGTAGTACTAGTAATAGTGGATTAACTGGTTATTATTCCAAGACCGTTCATGCTCATATTAAATATTTCATTTATGTATTTTATATTCAACTAATGAAGAGGAACCAACAAAATTAACAAGAATGCACACACACACACACACATACACACACAATAAAAAAGACAAACATACAGTAATTCATATAACATTTTCGTATTATTTATGTAAAATGTATTTCGCTTAAGAAAATACTCAGGTTCTGCCTATTCATAATTGTCAACATGCTATTGGAAGTCAAAAATAAATTCGGGAGAAGTTTTATTCTAGCATCTTCTGTCTGTGTACACTTAGCAAAAATGTGCACCCAGTCTTCACGTTCCGATCATAATGGGCAAATGCTTCTGCCTTTCTCGTCAACAACCTTACGTACGTTCCAGTCTCCCAGTCTAAGTCATGCTATTCCCGACCTCTTTTTTATGCCTAGCTCCATCACACAGGTCTCTTTATCCCATGTAGTTTTAATTTCGCTGCAGGTCCAGAGATGCATGCATCGCTCCTCTATTTCCTGCCGGTTTATGTCTTTTGATTTTTTCACTTCATTATACTTACTTTCATTACCCCTCTGCCAAGTATAGTTTAATATGATTTTTACAATTCTCGCAGTTACACCGCCGCCCACCATTTTGGATATTGCATTTTGTTTAATTGGTGCCGGTAGTATATTATTTTCAGGGTTGTTTCTTATATTTTAATAATTCTTAGTCAGTATCTAATTATATTTATTTTGCTGTAGACTCTATCTACCCAACATCCCCCCCTCTCGTAATACGAGATTCCATGTTCTATGTGCTGCTCCCACCCCTAAAATTTGCGTTGTAATTTATTTATACCGTCTACTTTATCCCATCCCCAAACCTCACTTTCATGTAGGTAATAATGAAAATTGCCTAACACGTAGCTTTTAATGTTTTCACTGGCATATCTTGGAAGTTGCAGTACCTCAGAAAGTTGACCGCTCCCCTTGTGCTTGGCAAAAACTGTTCTTATTTCATTTTCCACTCATGTCAAATCTTATTCCAAAACAGTCAAATTGTTTAACGGTCTGGATTACTTCTCTCCCATATGTCCACTTTTCCAGCTGGTCGTAACTTATACTGTATAGCTGGAATATAAAGTTTGCTCACTTTCCGTAACAGGTACATCTTAGTCTCCATTCACCACTTTCATTAACGAAATTACCAATAAATAAATTAGAGAGTAGTGGTGATAATATACGAGTGCAACCCTGTTTAATCCCCCTCTGCGCTATGTTGTACTCATGTCTGTTATATCCGTCAGTCTTAATAACAAATTTAACTTGCTTGTACATTGTCATAAAAACATTAATCATTTTCTCAGAGAGCCCTTTATGTCTTAAATTTTCCCACAGAGCGCTTCCTTCTACAGTCTCAAACGCAATTTTAAAACCTACAAAAATGCTATATAGCTTCCCCCCTTCATTTCTTAGGTTATCATCAATTATAGCTTTCAAAACAAATAAATTGTCAACGGTTGAGAAGCTCCCGTTAAAGCCAGCCTGAAATTCACAGAATTTATTACATACTTTAACCCAACATTTAATTCTCTCGTACAAACTCTGTTGTAAATTTTTCCATGCACAGACAACAATGAGATTCCTCTGTAATTTCCTACGTATTATTACTGCCTTTGTACTTGTAGAATGGTTGAATATGACCATTTTCCATGCTTCTGGTAATGCTTCCCCTTCAAATAATTTATTGAAGCTTACTCAATACAGATTTGCCAATTTGTAACACATTCTTAAAAACCGGAGTATGGGTTCCTTCGGAAGAAAAGTAAAGCCGGTGTCCTATGTCGTAAAAGAACTTCAAGCCTGAAAGAAGAGACCTCTGAGCAAAATTTATCCGCAGTTTCACGCATTGAATGACTGCGAGACTGAGCTGAAATGTCAAAGAAAGCTCGTAAATAAACCAAATCATGTGCTCAGGGCGTGGTGGTGGAGAGGAAAGATAATTTGCCCAAGATCAGCCTTCCTCTTCGTGTACCAGGAATGAAAGACTTTAACAAAACGCAAATCATTAACAACAATGGTAACATAACCTGTTAGGTAAAGTGTAAACTTTAGGATAAAGTGTGTTGGGATCATTTAGGATCATGAAGATTGTAGACGAGGATTAAGCGTTAAGAAAAATTTTGACCATGGTAATGTTTTCTTTTTAAGAATAACAAAGTTTGGAATCAACACTAATTAAAATAGACAGCAATGCCTTAACATAAAAGTTTCAGCATGTATTTAGGCTACTATACAAGTATATGCATATCGTAGACTCAAACATTTCTCAATCGCCTTTGAATTCCCAGAATACAATCTGATGCTATTGTGCAACACTTTTGTGCAAATTATTGTGAACAAAAATATTATTATACTTTTAATTGTTTCACAAAATTTCTACGAAACAATATTTAATTGGGTCAATGAGTTTCTTACCTATTTCACTTATATCTGGGTCATGAAGCCACACTTTTATTCAGAGCATAAATCATCTTTTCTCTTAATGGTATATTCCATTTTCCTCATCCGTTTTTTTTTTTTTTTTTTTTTTTTTTTTTTTTTTTTTTTTTTTGTGGTGATAATCGCTCAAAGAGTCTCTATAGTGCTGGTATCCGGTGAATTTGCAGCCAGTCTAGACACTTTTCGCCATGAAGTATTTAATATTTTTCTACGCACTGCATGGGACAAGGTCTTAATGGAAAATCGCTTTTTCAATGTTCAGTTCCTCTGGAAGTCTCTCCAGTTCTGGGGCGGCTCTTTTCTATAAAATTGGGATGCACTTGTCGCTGTCATTATTCCGTCAATAGGATCAAACGTTTAGTGCCTGTGAAATGCAAAACAGCCTCAAAGCATATTTTCCCAATATCACTTTCCTTCTAATTATATTATTAACAGCACCCAAATTTACGTTACATTTAGCTGCTGTCTGTCTCTTGAGTCATATTACTGAATTCGTGGAGGGTATGACCTTACTTCTCTTCTTATATGTGTTATCTAAACATGCTTGCTAAGTAAAATGTAAAAACAGCTAGAAACACAAGAAAATTGCTTAACTTCTAGTACAACCAATAAAATAAATAACTACAATTTATTATCACAACAGGAGATATCAATAATGCGGTGTAGAAATGGAGGGAAAACTTATAAAACCAAATTTATCTGCTTGTTCAAATTAATTCGCACAAGACTATTTCAAAACTAATTGTTATCTCTTAGAGCTTTAAAGCGAGGTAGAATACACCTTGAGGTTTGAACCTAGATCCTCCTGGGTAATAGACAGTAATAGAAAGCTTCTATAGTTGCTCGTAATACAGAATAAAAAACATAAAGGAGGAAGCAAAAATTACGTGGACGAAATTTGTTAGCATTCGCACAGGGAAGAATGATAGGCAGATAATTTTTTTCTTTTTTCACAATTTGAAACTTTGATATTTTAGTTAGTAGCATTGACAATATAACAATATAACAGTCATCTTTAAATGTACTAATTTTCGTTGAAAGGAAACTTATTTTCTGAACGTTTAAGAATGAATACCGTTGAACATCGCGCTGTTATAATGATTGTGTTTTATTTAAAAGTTGCAGAAATTGTTGAGAAGATGAAAAGTGTTTTGGGGGAAAGTGCTTCAACAAATGCCATTGGATGAGTTCAAACGAGGCCGAACGAGCACACAAGAATACCCACTGGACGCCCAAGAAGTGTGACTACAGCAGAAATAATCACGAAAAGCCATTCATGATATATTGCTGACAAACAGAGGATTCAAATTGAGCGAAACAGTCAATGGAAAGGATACACTGTATTTTAACTGAAGAACTAGGCTTAAAAATGTTTTCAGTAAGATGAGTGCCATGCCTGCTTACAGCCGGCCTAAAAGGCTTCGAGTGCATACTTCCACTGATGAAATTTAGATTCATTACTATACCCCAACAATCGAAATAGTAAATGGAATCCCGTTGCCCAGCTTCAAAGAAAGAAATTCAGTAAAGTCAGCTGGCAGTCATGGCATCAGTTTGCTGAGATGCAAAAAGGATTCAGATGATCATCTTCCAAAACGACAAAATATAAAAAAAAAAAAAATGTTGAATATTGCTCTTACTTTCTGGAACAGTTACATCAGAATACCTAAAAAAAAGAGGCCATGTTTAGCGGTAAGAAAATCATTTTGCACTCGGATAATGCACTTCCGCACACTGAAGTAACTACAAAGGCTAATACCAATTATTTAAGTATTACTTGCTTCCACACCCACCTTATTCACCGGAGCAGGCTACCTCTAACTTCAATTTATTTCCTAAGCTCAGAACTTCTTTGGTAGATTTTCAACTGAGGAGGAAGTCAACGCTGCATGGATTCTTGTTTTGCAAACCTCGAGGAAAGCATCTTTCGTGATGGAATCAAGGATATTGGAAAATTGTTGCACGAAACGCTGCACTAGTGGAAGACTATGTTTATAAATAAAATGTAATATCAGTTTTTCATGATAAGCTAACCAAGTCATCCTGGCTCTCGTACAAGCGTTTTTGTATAAGAACTACAATGATTTTATCAAAACTATTGTAGCAATTATGATTTAGCTGGATTGCTAATTCCACTTGAATGGTTTTTTCTTAGTTACTACACTTTAACCATATCTTCCTGAAAGAAGACAAGACACTTAAGTACTTTTAATTAAATACACTAAATCACATTTTTACTAGAAATTTGAGGGTGTCAGTCATAACTGCTATCTTACTTCTAAATGCTGAAAAGAATTATGTTGTACCTGTTGTAGGTGTGGCCCATTTCCGCACCGTCGAGTGGGCGTGGTATTGCTAACGATCTCTCTGGGACCACAGGAACTTGTGTTAAACGGTTTCAACAATAACAAGTGACGGATGAAAAATTACCCGCTGTAAACGTGTCACTCCAACAGTAGCAGTCTTGTTTTGTTTGCTTCCCCCTAGCTGTCATTTTACCGTGGGAAGATTCCTCAGATTTTTCTTGTTTCCCTAATGGTGGTTAACGACATAACATCTAATGTCAGCGACCGCAGTCAGTAGAATAAAGCAAAAGGGTTAAAGTAAACATCTCAAACCGACCTTAGTGGTATAGTTGTTGCACTGTATTTCTAAATGGCATTCCAATCGGCAATGGCCTTTCAGTGCACCACACTTTCAGCAATGACCACGATGTTTAGCTAATTTTGCGTTTTATATAATATTTGATGAGTTTTTGCGATTTGTGCACAATAACAAAGGAAATTATAATCCTGTTTAGAAATGTACAAAGTGACAATATAGTTATTTACTAAACAACATTAACACTTAGCTATAAAGATATCACATAAATGGATCAGTTATTTCTAGCTGACTTCCTAAGACACTTTGTTTAATATTGAACTTAATACCGGGACATGAACTTAGTGCATGCCAATGGAAAGTAAACCATGTATTTATTAGAACTTCAAATATTTATATACTTTAGTTTTAAAAATTGGTATTTTTAAACGTTACATTAACCTTCTTTCCAAGAAAGGCATGTTAAAAGTTGTGTAATAATTAATTTAGCAATAAAGCAGAACATTTCTGATGTTATAATCTTTTTTTTTATTGTAATAAAGCACAATTTTCTATTTAGGGGCAGATGTAATGGATAATTGAAAGTGTGTGTATTAGTTATTTATAGAAGTATTGTATTATTCCGAATGGATAATGGAAAAATAGGACTTGAATTAAATTATTTTTTACTTTCAAAATTTCCATATGTAATCTATACAGGGCGATGTAAAATACAAACGCAGCAATTGTAATAGACGAAAAAGGCCTTTATTTGTATAAAATAATCCTTTATAGTGAATTGAACTAAATAATTTTTGATAGCTAAATTTAAAATAATATTTGGTGTATTTCTATTACACATTAATTATGCAACTCTCAGCGTGATGGATGCACTGAAAAGTACACACGTTGTTTATTTCTGTAAAACTGTTGTAATTTGGATAGTATGCACGCAATTATTTATTGATAATTTCACATATGGGTCATATTACCAATAAACTCTTCATCCTAAGGTATTAAAATTTATCGGCGCTGCATGTTACACATTTTCAATTATCCATTCCTATAGTGCATAGGAAGTGAAAACGAAATAAAATCCTGCTTGCTGGGCTTGGGACGAAGAACATGTAAGGTTATGATGAAGATGGTGAGGAGAAAGAGGAAATAATAAGGTGATGTTACTAATTTTGTAAATTGAGATATGTTAATCTGGGTATGAAAAAAAAAAAAAAACGTGAATTCACTGCGTAACGAAAGGAAGAGAGGTATCATGGAGTCTGTGTACAGCCTAAGGGTTGATAGAAAAATATTTTTGATACTAAAGAAATTAGGAAACTCTATGTTATCAACAGCACGTTTTCATATATTAAATAATATATGTTAAATAATATATTTTCAGTCCAATTTCCATTCTACCAATCCTGTTCAAAGAGAGAGAGAACTGAACAAATTGTAATAGTGATACGCTTTGGTCATATGATTTGCATTAATGCGTATTAAATTGCATTTTATACAGAATTAACGAGGAAAAAGCCACTTGTTAGCTGTTCAGGAAACATTTTCAAAATTAATTCACCTGCTTTTAACAGAAGTAATAATAACAATATTTCTATGTCATATCAACATTATCTTCTCCCATGGCGGTAAGTCGATTGATTTGTTCATTTGGTTTATTTATGGACGTTCTTTAACATCTCAGGTCATCTGCATCCCACGCAATTCAGTGTGTGGAACGGCCGATAAATTTTTCTCAGAGGTTCTTCTTTCAGACTTGAGGTTCTTTATCGTGCCGTAAATCTATGATGCGGGACCCACGACTTTACTTCCTTCCGAAAGAGGCCATACTTTTAAGCCCGAAAGAAAGCCATCGACCCTGGCTGGGATTGAATCCGTGACCATGAGTCTACGAGGCAAGTGTGGTTACCACTACACCACCTGAACCGACAAGTAAGCCGATTGATTGCAGTTTACTCAGCAAATAGATATTCACAGCAAGCTGGTAGCAGCATCTTCTGATTTCGTTGACACTAAGCTATCAGTAAGAGTGTAATGTGCACTCGGTGCAGATACGCCAAACTCGTGGACTTCGGTGCATGATGTGCCGCGTATTCATTTAAACATATCCATCTATATACTAAAACTGTTTTATATAAACGATCTGAAATTTGTTTGTCTTAGTTTATTTTTCATGGAATTACTTACAGTGCCTTTCTTCGTTTTATTTATATTTTAAAGTTAGAAAATGTGTTAACGTGCTCATATTTGTATGAAAAAAATGCTTTGAAAAAGTTCTATATCTCTTATTTTTGAAATATAAAAATATATTACTCTACCGATCGCAAAATATAGAAATAAAAGAGATAGATATAAAGTAAATATTTACTCAGCTCAACCAAACTTTCAAAACATAATATAGTTCATCTACTTTACGAGTGTGGTTAGTTAGGTGTGACAGCTTTGTATAATTTTTACCACATTTTTTCTACATTGAAAGCATTTTAAAAGAGCTTTACATTCGTTTCATTGTAGGCCAGTCAGTAACTAAGCAAGAATGGAACTTGATGCTTCACTATCAGTGCAACTATTATGTATTCAAAAGAATATTGCTTTCATCAATATGCTTTTAACAATTATATTGATTGCATCATGAACTTCAATATAAATAAATAGAAATGTGTATATTTCATTACAATTACCGTTCCAGTACTATTATACCCATTAACAACACTATTGTTGTTATGAACAATTTATTTCTCTAGCACCCGCCCATATGTTGTAAATTCAACTTTAAGGGCCTATAAAACAAGTAAACTAAATGACTACTATGCTACCAATCCTAAAAATTAGAAAGTATATTGATAAAACATTTGAAAATGAAACTAACTCATCTAAAGATTTAATATATGATATAGATAACTATCTAAGTCCTTGTATTGCTTTTATGGATGATCAGAGGTGCATGCTGGCTGCTTTGAAGGGAAACATTGCAGACGTTACGGAGAAGTTATTAAACACTAACAAAATAAGGATCTAGTAGAGTTGAAAAGCTCATGAGAGCAATACAAGAATTAGGCCACCAAGTTTGAATGCAGTTGGGATTAGAAACTATAGTCTTAACATGAACAATGGATGGTGCCTATTAGCACAGCACGCACACTCCCCTCTCCCCTCATCTCACTAGGGTGTATCTGCAACAAGATGACGTAATATCAATACTACAGCGACTCCCTCTTACTGGTCGGATAGTTGCCGAATTATCTGTTAATGTACAATGAAATTTAAATACAAAGACAATAATATTTGGCATTGATGTATTCACACATAATATATTTTCTTCAGATTGGAAACCTGACACAATTTAATGAATTAATAAACGTTCTCATATTACAATAGAGAAAATTTATTTTACAAATTTAACTAACATTTTCTAACCTTTTAATTATAAAACCTATATTAGTAGTAGTCAGTTTACCCTCTTTTATTATTATTTCGTTTATAGTTTGGCTTTTCCCAATTTGGCATTTGGATATTAAATTAACCTTTTATTTAACTTTATTATGTACATATACAAATTATTCTTTATTTAAAACATATAATTAGATCTTTGTTTTCTGTAATCCATTATCAGCAATGCCAGCAAAAAATAAAGAAAATAAAAAATATTATTAATTTGACGCATTATTGTATGTGGATTAATATAATTCTATTCATTTTTTTGAATGCGTTTCCAAATATTTTTGCGACTACTCAGTATGCGGATACAATTTTGAGTCTATAATTTCATTTTTTGTAGGAGCATGAATATGAATGCAACTTAATAATATTTTTGCACCTGGGCCAATTAAAAATGTAATGGTATTATTATTCTTGTATTGTTGTTACCTCAGATTTGTTTTAATGTCGATCATTTTCAATCAGTTTAACATATAATTTTATGGGTTAAAGATGCCGTTAAGTCAACAGGAGGATGCTAAAGCAGTTGCCGTATTGGAATATGGACGGAGCATGCGTTATGTTGACCAAGTGTTACGAGTCAATGTTTCTACTATACAAAGGACACATCGAAAGTTCAGGGAACGTGCTGTCTACTGCAGAAGATCAGGAT